>JAUMHM010000005.1:40262221-40274232 GCA_032362435.1 Melikaiella ostensackeni
CCCTGAAGAAGTGAACTGCAATGTTCACGAAACGTCGGCAAGATTCGTAGTTTTGCACACGGTTGAAACCCGAAACATCTCCTTTTTACAACAATGAAACTTTCTATTGTTTAATAATAATTAATTGCAAATTAAGACCGATCGATAAGCACGTTTTTTTACTTTCGACGAAGAAAAGTATCGAGGAATTTTCAGAGTTGAAAGAACTTCCAGTAAGACATTTGTTCCTCACTATTCAAGTAAGATTTCTGGAAATTTTTAAATTGATTCATTGAAAATTGACGGAAATATCCATTATGGGAGAAAGCACGCGTCGCCATCTATGATTGAAAGCGCTTCTCAGCGTTCGCCTGTACTCTCGCCCGTACTTGCCTATAAATGACGCAAATTTTCAATGATATTTGAATATTTTAAAACCTGCCTCTTGCCCCCAAGTGATAGAAAATGGACTGCTTCATATGTTTTTGACTTTTCTTTGTTTTCAGTGAAATAGAATTTAATTTAAAAGCGGGAAATTTTTACTTCGCATTTTTTTCATCCTCTACTTTGTTTTTTTCTTCACAGTAAAAAAGAATATGAGCGAACCGTCTAGTGCCTTTGTTTTGAAATTTTCGCTATGAAAGGGCCTGGATGTCTCAAATTTTTTTGGACTGTGCAGGTCGCTCTCTGATTTATTAGTTCAAATTCAATACATATTTTTTGTTCTATTATACTAGAAGACATAATGGATGGACATTTTGAGTTTTTTTCATGTTCGTCGAATATGTGAGAATTTCAAGTAGGCCGAAAAAAAGAAAGTGGAAGAGAAATGTGACAAAAGATTGCAGGAAGAAGGTGGAGAAGAATATCTTAATTTTATTTTGAAAACTCGAATTATATAAGTTTTAGAATTTTGTACTGTAACATTATTCAATAAAATCTAAAATTTTTGTTGCGCATGTAAACTAAAGTTTATTAAAGGACCACGGACGCATGGGGGGAATACCTTTTTTTAACAAAAATCGCCTGACAGTACAATTCTTGAGGGATTTTATGTTTTTTGTTTAGAAATGACCGTAGGTCTTCCAGTTATAACGAACAACTTCGAATATTTCACTTCGACAAAAAAAAAATTTTTTATATAATAACAAACTTTAAACTGGTTCTTGTCTAACTTTTCAGTGATACCATTTCTTTTAAGACTTTGAAATTCATTAAAAAAGGCCATAAATCAATCTAATAGCTAATTTGAAAAAATTTTCAGCGGCTTAGAGTAAGAACAGAAATTATTTTCAATGTTATAAACAAATGAGTGAGCAAGAGTCATTTTTTCGTGATTCCCAATGATTATAGCTATTTTGAATTCATAGCTTTTGTATGAGATATGGCAGTTATTAATTTGCGATTACAATATGTTAAGGATAGCTGCTATTTAGCAATTATTTGAACAATTTTTGTAAACAAGTGCAAATTTCGACCATTTTTTCCTGAATAGATTTGATTTTTTTTGCGGAATGAACTAGAAATGTCTTGCTGGAGACTCCTTACTGTCATATTTTTCATAGTGTAAAGACATATTAATGACATAAGAAGGATTTATGAACAAATGCACATTTTGATTATTTTCTGATGAATGGGGTTGATTTTTTTGCCGAATCAACTAGAAATGTCTTGCCAAGCACTCCTTGCTGTCCGTATGTCAGTACATTTCGAGTATATTCCACAAAGTCAATCAAGCCTATTCATAAAAGAATGGCAAATTCTGCATTTGTTCATGACGAAGAAAAGTCAAAACATATAAAGCAGTTGATTCTCTTTAAATTGGGGGGAAGGATCAGGATTTAAAATTTTCAATAATTGAAAATTCACGTCCTTCATAGGCGAGTACCGGTGAGAATACAGGCGAACGTTGAGAAGGGCTTTCAATCATAGACGGCGACGCGTGCTTTCTTACATAATGGATATTTTCGTCAATTTTCAATGCATCAATCCAAAAAACTCCAGAAATCTTACTTTAATAGTGAGGGACAAATGTCTCACTAGAAGTTTTTTTTTAACTCTGAAGATTCCTCGATACTTTTCTTCGTCGAAACTAGAAGAACGTGTTCATCGATTGGTCTCAATTTGCAATTGATTATAATTAAACAATAGGAAGTTATCATCGTTTTTATCATTTTTTAAGCATTGTTAGGGTATACTGCGTGCGTATACTAAATTTCAAATAGTTTCAATGAAATTTGGCAGTGTTTTGACGATTTATGTTTCAAAAAATAATTGAATTTGGGGAAATTTTTTTTCACTTTTTCATTTTTATTATTACAAATATTCATCGGACGAAAAAACTTCAGATTGAAAAAAGTCCCATTTTGTCCTTCTCTACAAGTCCATGTTTTTTTAAATTTAATTTTAAGAATTTCAAAATTTGGATATCCCGAGACGCTTGGACAATACCTTTCCGCGTTTTCGAGCGCGCGACCCATTCTTTGATCCGGACCCTCAATTACACTAAGAAGAAGGTTTAAGATTTACAGCAAATTGCAAATCTATGTATGAAAAAAAAACAATTGTTTCAAAGTAATTAATAAAAATAAACAATAATTGATTCAAAATTTTTTTTGAATAAACAAAAGAACGACCAACTATTGAAGTCTACTAACAAACGAAAAATTGTACTCAGAGAGTCGCTCAGAGATCTCTATAAGTCTCCATTATCTGAGCTTTTTGCGATGTTCAAACGTAAAAGAGTCGAGTAGGGTATCTTCTACCTTATTTTTGACGCCTTTAAATCAAAATACCTTTAATACCAGAAAAGGTAACCAAAATTGGCAAACGGATTCAAATTGAGCTTGATAAAGCGTACCTGAATCTGTTGTTTATTAAAATCAATGTAGTGGCTTTTTTCAACCCTTACATCGATAAAACATGGAAATCACGACTTTTTCATTGTTGAAATTCTTTATTCACCATTGGCATCTGGAATCATTTTGAGACATCCTCAGGAATAATCTCCGAAGTTTTGAATGTTAAACATTCCGTTCCGCGAAAACTGATTCCTCATATTGACAAAATCATGTAATTTTTTTTAGATTTGAAAATAATATTTAGATGTCACGTAACATTCTTAAACTTCTTGCCAAGAAAATTGGTCAGACTTCTTAAAATCGTCAGCTATTAACCCCTACGCTGAGGCTTAGAACAATATGTGCAAATTATGTACCATTGAGTACCTCATTTACATTTCCTCTAATCTTATGAATTTTAACAGATATTTTTGATTTCAAATATATTCAATATACTTTCAGTGTACTATATTTTTCAATTTCTCTAAGTATACTCTTAACGTGATTAAAATGTCATCCTGGTACTCATTATAAATATAATGAGGTTGCCAGAAGGATGTAGGGGAGACTGGGGAGACTTGGCCCGGTTTTCAGTTTACCACCAGGGGAATTCGATAAAAGTAGTCAATGCAAAAAACAACACAGAAATATAATCCGCGAAAGTATCACGCATATTCATGAAATTTTGTAATATTTTGAGTTTAATTATTCAAAAGTTATGTAAGTTTTTTTGCAATTTCTTTTGGACCAACTTTCCCCAACGTGGAGCTTAAAATTGTTCATTTTAATCTCTCCTATTACAAAATTGTGTCAATATTCAAAACAATAAAAGTGTACTATCACTTAGAATAATTTTTGTGTAGTATTAGGCTTTTTTTATTTTTTCTTCTTTTTACTTGGCCTGATTTGTCAGCCGTTTTTTGTTTTATTTTTTTTTCAATCTTTTTTTCAGCCCTGGCTTCTTTCCTTGCTAAAGCTTCTTGTTTTTTTTATTGCCGAGCTTCATGTTCTTTGCTTATCTGAGCCATAACAGAATCGTAAGTCAAAATTCGATTGACAATTCTTTTTCTTAATTCCATGCTTTTTCTCGCTCTTTCTTTTGGCAGTGGTCGAACTTCTTCGGGTCTTTTTTTGCCTGTTTTATTCAGAGATTGTAGAGCTAAACAAAGAAAATATCAGTGAACATTCAGTCAAGAATATGAAAAGCTGTGGTAAGAGTTTCATATTTTGAAATGGAAAATTATTTCATACCTGCTTGAGCAAGAAGCTGGTGCGAATGGACTGCTAGTGCAATCGTTTGTGTCGTTGTTCCTGGCATTCGATTGGCCATTATAAACTCAAGAAGTTTTCATCGGTAAATATGTTGGAATCCATAGGCCAAATTCCTGTGCATTTGAAACCTTTCTGGATATTGACAGGGTTGAAGGCTTTGAGAAACGCTGTAGCCGTTAACTGCGGAATTTTGTAAATGTCTATGGTTTCAGCTGGATGAGTAGCCATATATTCCGTTGAAGCTGCATTGTAAAACGTCTTGAAAGGCCCGAAAACAGTACGATCTGGAGGTTGTAACTTATGACTTGTATGTGGCGGCAATGTGACATGTTTTGTCATATTTTACCTATCTACACACTAGTATTATGACTACTATTTGTATTGCTATTTGTATTACAAATATTTGAACTATTACTATTATTGCATGTTTACATTCATTACTTGACGGCCATTGAGTCCAGCATACGCGCACATTCAAATTTATCACCTTGAAAGTAATAAAACACATGTAATCAGCTTGTTGTCACCGAGACAAGTCTCCCCACAATTTCGGGCCAAGTCTCCCCAACATCAGTTTTTGCGTTCAAATGTTATAAAAATTTTACGTATAATTATTTCGTGTCCACGATTAGTATGTAATCAATGCAATACTTTGTAACGAAGAACACGATATATTATTACTGTACATATTTGAATTACAAGAGTACATATATCCTTACAAAGTGCGATAAAAAATTACATCATTGAGCACGAATTTATTAATTACAGAATATTTTCAATGACATTCAGATTTATCATTTGAAACTTCTAAAGTTACATACTATATAGGGATCAAAGCGCAGATGAAAAATTTCTTTACAATTTTTGGGGACTTTTCAAATACACGTTATTGCCAATTGTTAAATCTAGTACCGGACCAAGTCTCCCCAGTCTCCCCTGAAACCTTCGTCTTGAACTTAAATTTTTCAAAATTTAAATACTTTTCCAACTATTTTGGGTAAAATCGTATTCTGTGACATCTATGGCATCTATGACATCTATGACATATTTTCAAACAAAAAAGATAAATCTCGCTGAAATTTCGGCAAAAGACAGAAAATATAGCAGGGCAACGCTGTCCGTACCATTTGAGTTTGTATTTTGTTGAAATAATGCAATTCCATTCATTTCTAACTTGAACTGTAAGTAGAATCAGGGCTTTAGTGCCCTCATTAATATTGGACATATAATTCAAATTGCAATATTTGGACAATATACAAATATGCAAATTAAAATGGTCCAGGCGCCAAAGCCCTGATATATTTTCTGTCGTTTTCCAAATTTTCAGAGAAATATCTTCTTTAGTTTAAAAATAAGGAGAAAAAGAAACACATGGAACGGCCGATAATTCGTGATGTCGCAGCCGAAAATGTATTTTTCACATTAGCAAAATGGACAGAACTTAAGAAATCATCAAATAACAAGTGGTTCCTTAATTTTTGACGGCAGTGTACATAGATTTGTACAATTTTAAAACGAAGGCATTTAAAATCGAGAAAATTTTTAACTTTTTAAACTGACACATTTAGAAAATGAACGCAATATGTGAAAAATTAAAAAATCAATCATTTCAAATTTTACACGTTCAAAATTAAATAGCTATTTCAATTAAGCGCATTTGAAATAATAAAATATTTAATTTGTACTATCATGATAGAATTTAACAATTTTAAATTTATAGATTCAAAATTGAAGAATTTCAAATTGTATGGCAGTGCATACCCAGATGGAAAAATTGTATGTAGTAGTAAAAATTATACATAATATTTCCCACTATGTATAAACTATGTATAATTTTTCCGCAAGGGTATATATAATAATTTTCGTATAATTGTTACATATAAAAATATTCATATCTCATCTAAGGCTCGAATTGTGCAATTTTTGGACTTTTCTGTGACTACTTTGAAAGAATTAATGATCATTCATGATTTTGAATAAACGATATAAATATCAAAAATGAAGCTTAAAGTTGCCACACCTTAAGGACGTTGGAACCAGGCCCTAACGTCAGAATTGAATTGCCACATTTTACTCCATAAATACTAGAATTATATCTTGGGCCAACTCCTGTTTTGAATCAAGTCTGCATTTGGAGTGCAAAATTAGCTAACTATCAACACATTTGTGTAAAACGATTTTTTTGGATTCTTACCCGAGTATTCGAAAAAATCATTTTACACAAAAAGTATTGAAATTAACCAATTTTTCACTCCGAATACAGGCTTGATTCAAAACAGGAGTAGGCCCTAAGTATCCAAGAAAGATATAATTCTAGTATTTATGAAGTAAAATGAGGCAATTCAATTTTGAGGTTGGGGCCTGGTTCCAACGCCCTTAAGATTGGTTTGACTCAAATTCAGCATAACTTGTCTGAATTTAAGCAAAGCTTGTCTGAATTTAAGCAAAATTAGTCTGAATTTAAAAGTTTACTGTCTGAATTTCAGAAAGGACTCTTAAATTGAGACAAATTTTACTCAAAAACAGGTCAATTCAACTGAATTTAAATTGAAGTGACACAATGTCAATTATGTCTTTCCACTGTCTCTGCGGTGATAAATCAAGATTTTTGTATTGTACTGAATTTTCGTCCAGAGTCACATAACAGGCCTCTTACATTATTATTTTAAACACTAATGGCCAAATGAGTAAAATAATTATTTCAAAAGTTTCAGAACTAAATATCTACATAAGAAGTTGTAAAACTACAAATATTATTTATCGTAAAACAAGACTTTACTGATATAATGCGAAGAATTAAGCAACATTCATTCAGATTTTTTGTTAACACTGTAATAACTATAGATCTCTTTTTCAAGGTATCATTTTTGCGTGTCTTGTTTTTGAATATGATAACTTCATTCTGTTATTTTTTATGTAAAACAAATAACTGTGAGTTCCCACCAGCGGTCTCATTCTAGTACCATTCGAGACTGTTTTTTCTGAGTCTTATTTGAATACCCAAAATGAGCCCTGATACTACACCTATATACCTATATATTTAATAATATATACCTAATATACCTATATATTTAATAAGAATATTTTTAAAAATACGAAAGATGTGTGCAATCATTTAAAGTCTTAAATCATGAGAAACTATTTTAGGACTTCGAAAACAGGTAGAAATTCATTCTACAATGTGCGAAAATAACGTGAGCCCAAGTAATCAAAAAATAATTAAGTGATTGTCGGAAAAAAATGTCCCTCTTAATTTCGCTGGACCGGCTCGACCCCTGCTTTTCTTAATTCCTGACCACAAATCTTGGTTCTTTGTACCTGCGCAGAGGAAGTGAAACTTCTTATCTAGATTCTAGACTAGGTGATTTCTTAAAATATCTGCAACGAGAGCTTTGAAGATGGAAGAGCAAGATGGTTGCTCTGCTACCAATTCGAGTTTGCGTAGCGGATCCCGAAGTCACATGACCGGGATCCGCGTAACCTCGGCGTGGCTGTCGACCAATCGCATGGCGGCCCGCGTGTAAAATCAATAGGGCGCGAGGCATCGTGACGTCACTTGAAGAAACGATCGACCAATGCGTTGCGGGCGGCGCCGTCCAATTCCTTTTCTTACAATCAATAAAGAAGCTACACTGTTAAAATAATTTGGGATTTTACAACCCTTTCACAATACGAGTGTAAGGCAAAATTACAATACCGGTATTGGAAGGTGAAATTTCGTGCTACAATACCATTAATGTAACTTTGCCTTTCACTCACTTTAACCTGTCTAGCGAATGAATGACCCTCTATTTAAGTAAGATGAGAATTGTGCCTTATTGCTAGTCTCGTGCATAACGCACTCGACTTAGAGCTTGGTGGTTAGGGTTTGATTCTCCGTGCGTACGAATTTCAATTTTTTTTTAACTTTCTTCCGCAACATTACATGTATGGCGATTTTACAATATATGTATAGCAATATTACAATACCAGAATTTTAAAATTACAATGTCATGTATTGGAACGATACTTTGCGTCTCGGAAATAAACTTTCAATACATTTAATGTAAAATCCCAACATATATTCTTAGCAGTGTACCAAAGATGAAGAAAGAAGGCAAACTAACAGTACCAACATTAGAACGATGCGTAGACAATGACGTAATTGGGGGAGAAAATTAACGCTTCTTACAACGCGCCACCTACATCCCTTTGTGCTGATAAGCATACGGTATATACCTGATAGTTGATACGAAGTCACAATTTTCTTTTACGACGTGACGTGCTGATAAGAGAAGAAACGAAAAGGCTTTCTCGGAAACCTGAATGGAATATAGAGAGGATCTTATATGTTTGAAGATATGAGATTAACTTTTTGAGGACATAAGGACATTCTGTTTCGGAAGATACTCTGGTTGATAAATTGAAGTAATTTGTTTAACATGATTTTATTGGGTTAGTGCAGATCCCGTTTAGTGGCAATCAAGTTTGGAATAGACAGTCTTGATTGATGGTAAGCTATCTATTTTCATAAGCTTGTCAATCTAATAAGTGACGTCGATCTCTGACGGTACGTCTTTGATAAGAGAGCTCTTTTCGTACCTGGAGTTGATTTTTCGTTTTAGTAACATAATCTTCACACTGAAGTTTATTAATATTTAAATGATAATTCATTTACGTCAGGAGACATTACGTCTCCTACGAAATAAAATTCTAGTACTACGAAAGTCCAAATTCAAGAATACGACCAGGATTAAAGAATATAATCCAAAATTAGCATTTGTCTATGATCCTACCTCAGGTCATCAAGAAGCCTAATCAGGAACCGATACCCTGATAAGATCAATAAACGAAGGATAAAGAATCTATCAAACAATCCATAAGGCAATTCAAAATCAGAAGTCTTTTAGTCATTCAATAAAAATTAAAAACCTTAAAAGAAAATTTTTAAACAGAAATAAAATAAAGTATAGAGTCTAAGAATGCAAAATTAGCAACCCATGCTTCATCGAATCATGTGCAACCATATCAAATTCAGAATTCAGAATTAACGGAAAACTATAATTCTTGTTATACTTCAACGACAGATATTTAAGGGATCTTATCTAACATTATCATCGTCGGAATCAACACATCAACAGTCTCGTTAGAGCAATTAACAACCAATCAAAAGCTCGCAGTAAAATCGATATCCAGTAACACACCAAACTACAACTAATCAAGCATCATAATCCAATATTAGCATCTACTGTTAGGTTAATCTGCAGTTTTCGGCTTCGTTACCTCAAATCATAAGAAAAAAGGCATCAGAGAAATCAAAATCAAGATTCTTATTATCATGAATAAGATAACTTACACAGTACAAACAAATGCTTGAAGTTGTTACTCCTTAAAATTAGTTTGGATTAAATTCAGCAAAGTTTGTCAGAATTTAGGCAAAATTGCTGTTAATTAAAGAATTCAATATCTGACAGATTCTTAAATCCAGTCATGTTTTCCTGAATTTAATGCCAACAATTTTGAAAAGTAACAAATGGAATTTTCAAGCATTTATTTTCACTGTGTAATAAAAAACTACTGTACTTATTACAAAATCCACAATCAGGACAAATGTTATCATAATTCGGAATAATGAAGAGTCAATTTAAACTTAGCATTCTCTTTGCAAAAAGCATAATTAATTAACATATACTAAATTAA
Source organism: Melikaiella ostensackeni (assembly GCA_032362435.1). Lineage (NCBI taxonomy): Eukaryota > Metazoa > Arthropoda > Insecta > Hymenoptera > Cynipidae > Melikaiella > Melikaiella ostensackeni. The sequence continues at coordinate 40,271,992 of JAUMHM010000005.1, forward strand.
CTTTCTTATATTGTACTAGACGATAAGTAAATCATAGAATCGAACTCAAAATCAACTCCCTTTTTGCAGCAAGGCATAAAGAAGTTTTTAAAATGGGTATACCTGTTACAGTTTATGTATAACTTACTTAAAGAACTGAATCCAACATTTGAATCTTTAAAAATAAACATATTTTTTCTATTAATTGAAAACCGATTAATGAGCTTTATCAAAAAATAATGATCATCTTGTAACAAGCGATTATAAATTATTAGAACCTAAACACCTTTTCGAAAACGAAAATAAAAATTACGAGAATGCTCTTGCATCACATTACGAATAAATTACAACAAAAACTGTTTAAACTTTTTACCATGCCTGAAGAAGGTCAAACATTTTTTATTTTAGAATGTTGCTGATCTAGTTAGAACTTTCGTAACATATAATTAATTTAAAAAAATTATTTTCGATAAATTCAAGCAACTGAAATTTACTTCGCTTTTTTTGAATGGAAAATTTTTTAAATGTTTGTTATATTTAAGATAAAAAGCTTAAAACTTAAATTTTTTCGATTTGAAACGCGTAAAGATTTAGATTTCGAAGACATGAAAAATTAAAAAATATTGATCTGTTTAGGTGGAAAAGAGAATTATTCAGCATAAATTATATTGATTTGAAAAGGAAAGAACTTATTATTCATCTATATTCTAGTGGAACTTTTTGTAATTTTTTCTTAGACATTATATCTAACTGGGAAAATCCAGTTTTCCTTTAAATCTTATCTGGAGGTCTCACTTTATTATTCTAACCAATTCATACTGAATTTTGTATTTGTCCCAGAGGCTTTCTGATTTTCTCCACAAATTCCTATCGAATTAAAGAAGAACATGTTTTTTTTAAGATAATAAGAAAAATTTCGAATCACAGAATTACTTAACATAATAATTTTTTCCAAACAACTTTGCAACTTTTGGAGAAATTGTCAACACTAAAGACTAATTTCTTTCATTGAAAGGGGGTCCTATTGTCCAAGGTCAAAGATGAAATTCTTTCTATTTTCACTATTTTTGAACGTATACTTAATTTTTATGACTCAGAATCTTAATTGAGACTCATTTAATGTCTACACTTTCTACTTATGTCTTTTTTTTTATTCAAAAACTAATTTTATACTCCAGGAGAGTTGCAAAATTGTTTTGAATATTTGTGAACAGAAAATGTAGTTATTTAATTTGAAAATAAACCTAGAAACATTATGAAATATTAATTTGTATCAAAGCTATTGATGATTAAAAATAAAAAAATATTAATCATCACTAAAAAATTATAATTCGACTGAAATATTTAATCTCTAATAACTTGCACAAGATTTAACCAATTTCACCCCTCCTGCATGGATAAAATAGCTACCTAAAATTTAAGTGACTGTCTATGACTATTTATGAAACCGACAGGCAATCATCAAAAGACCTGGGTTCATTTCCAAGCGGAGCAAGAGAGAATCTATTTTCACAGATAATTTTTCAAAATGAATTTATGACTCCATTCAGTCTGGAATGACGTTAAAATTTCTGAATTTGAGGGGTTAACCTAGATCAATACAACTGATTTTTGTTTTTCGGGGTGTGAAAAAATCTTCTCTGATCGGTTGCTATCAACCTCGATGAGAGGTGCATGAGTATTCCCCAATTTCTATTTACCCTAATATTTTTTTTACCTAAAATAATTTTACCGAATAACAGTTTTCTATCATTTTTATGTATCCTAATGACCAGCTTATCTAATTTTTATTTTTCTGAATTACGACTTGTCATAATTTTTATACTTCCGTATTATCATTTGACATAATTTTCATTTTACCGAATTATAATTTGATATAATTTTTATTTTATCGAATTATAATTTGACATAAATTTTATTTTTCCGAACTAGCATTTATCATAACTTTTTTTTTCGAATTATCATTTGTCATAATTTTGATATTTTTGAATTACCAACTGACATAATTTTTTTTTACCGAATTACTATTTGACATAATTTTTATAATACCTAATGACTATTTAACATCATTTTTATTTTTCCGAAACACCATTGACATAATTTTTATTCTTCCGAATAAGCACATAACCTAAGATTCATTTAACCGAAACGCCATCTGTCATCATCCCCATGTTATCGAAACTGCATGTGACATAAATTTCATTCTTCCTAAAATGGCGTCCAGCATTCTTATTGGCCAATTCGATTTTTCGGCATTATTCA
>JAUMHM010000005.1:40274332-40288878 GCA_032362435.1 Melikaiella ostensackeni
TTTGATGAGTTTCTGTTAATTGAAAATTACTGTAACTTTTCTGTCCAAGAACAATTTTTTTTCCACATGGTCCACAACCTTTTACCCTATTCTCTTAATGAGTAATTGCAAAACTGAGATGTGTAGGCATTATAGAAATACTTTTCAATACTAACTACACACTTCACGATATACAAATCAACATTGATTATCGACGACGTGTAATACTTTTTCGCACAAACTCAGACGTATGTTTCGATAACGACATCAAACAAGACACTGATATGTATGTAGAAGTGAAAATACTATAATTGTCTGAATCGAAAAATCGTTTGTTTTTGGAAACTGCTCGCAGCGCGAAAAATTACGCCTGGGATTATTAAATACTTTTTCGTTTTTTGAAATATCAATATTCTTTCACGGATATCTTAAAAAAAGGATCAGATCAGATTTCAGGAGGGTGATTTTCTAGCATCTAGAGTCATTACGAAGTTCAGTTTTTTTTAGCTACGTAGTTTTTTTTTAGCTACATATCAAGCAAACTTTTTTTCCGTATATAAACGCCGTGCATAGCTGCGAGCATGTTTATGAATTAAGAACCTACTTTACGAAACAGAGTTTAGGAAACAGGTAATGAACTCATAGAGAAAATTTCCATACAACTATGCCAGTAGATAGAACTTGTTAAGCTGAGAAAAAGGTTTGTTGAAAACAGAGAATAACATTTTAAAAAGAGGCAAGCTTTTAGAAAAATTGATGTAAACTTTGCATTATCTCACATTTATTTTGTATATAGTTCTTAAAAGTTCAAAATATAAAACGTAGCTAATATACGCGTACAAAAATTGTACTAATAGTCCCTAACAATAATGAGGCTTTTTTAGGGGCCCCAACAGTTTTCCCTTATCAGAGCTGCCCTCATCAGGAACTACTACTGTGGTCCGAATATGGCAACCCTTTTCATTAAAATGACTTCCACAATAAACACCCTATTGTGGCCCCGGACAGGATCACTTTAGGCCCGCAGTAAAATTACATGATCAAAAACATTTTTTTTCTCGCTTTTTTTGCAATGTGAAAAAAATTATTATAAAATCTGACATGCTGAATAGGCACGCGGAAAAATTTTAGGTATGAAATGCTCGATTTGTCAGTTTGATGTCATGAAAAATTTTTTGAACCACTAAAATATTTTCTTGAATATATTTTGAGAAAAAATACAAAATTTCCGTACAAAAAAAAATTGTTTTCTTCCAAATTAGGCCTACAAATGCTTAAAGTTGTTTCAAAATGATTTGGCTATATCGGACTTATTTTGTCAATGCACAAAACAAGAACTGCATTTAATTAGAGAACAGCCCCCATTGGGGCCCCAACCAGGGTCCCTGGCAATAATTAGAAATGAAAAAAGATCTTTGTTAGGGGCCTCATCAAATTTGCTTTGATAGCCCCCAACAATTTTGCGCAAACAAATTGGTAGGGCTCGTAACAATATACCTAATGCGGTGCATTTGAAAAAATGCAATTTTTAAGTGCAATATAAATTTCTTGAATTTAGAAACAACATAGAAATAATCATCGATTCTTCTTTGATTTTGAATAAAAGATTACATTCTACTTCTTTACAATCAATTGAATGGGTACTCAAAGTTTAGAAAATCGTATAGGTAATAAAAAACTCAAAATTCTAGTACCGTAAAGCGAGGCTAAGCGATGCATTCTACATTTTTCAATTAAAGTTTTACAATTGTTAGTTGCAAGCCTTTATAGTTTTTACCCAGAAGAAGCAAATACAGCATTCAGAAATGCAGAATGAAGGGTGCGCCGCTTTTCCCCACATGCGCCGCTTAACTCTCGTTTACGGTACTTAAAAGTTCATCAATTTTAAATGAAAATGATCTGAATTGTACCCCTTCAAGAAGAATATTTTAAATTCCAATTTATACGAAACTTACGGGCTTAGACCACTGTGAAATTTTGAAAAAATCTTTTTTTTTTTTGGCTCAAAAAATCCTTTGAGCCATTTAGAATAAGGAACAAAAGGTCTCATACCCGCCCGAAGTCGTGTTCGTTGAAATTTTGAGCTATTACTAAATGAAAATGATCTGAATTGTATCCTTTCAAGAAGAATATTTTGAATTCCCATTTATACGAAACGTAAGGGGTTAGACCACTATGAAATTTTGAAAAAATCTTTTTTTTATTAGCTTAAAAAATCCTTTGAACCCTCGAGAAGAAGGGACAAAAGGACTTATACCCGCCCGAAGTCGTGTTCGTTGAAATTTCGAGCTATTACTCAAGCGCTCCGAAATTCTCCAAAACGCCTACCTGCGATAAATGAATAAAAAAATAAATTAATCATTCGAGGCCTCAAAAGAGGGAAGAATCGAAAGAAGAGCGATAAAATCGGATCTTGAAGAGAATTTTTATGAAGAGGAAGGTCCCCTTTATAAGGTAGGAATGGTAGATTAAGGGTAAAAAGTTTAAATAAATTTTTTCGCTGAAAAAACTAGTACCAAAGCTTCAAACGCCTTTTTCTAAAAACTATGTTTTTCAAAACGGTGTACACGATTTCTCGAGATCTAATTAAGGAATCGACTTAAAATTTGGTACACTTATTTTAAGGACTAGTGTCTTTCGCCTGACGGACGATTTTGTCAATATTATGTTCTGTTCAATAATTATTAATGATAATAAGATGTAATTTGGGCCCAAAATTGCAGTAAAAAATTCAGGAATTTTTTTCTCGTTGCAAAAAATGAAAAAAATATAATGCTCCGTCAGGCGATAACCAATGCATAGATAGGGATGCGCGAAGCGGCTTAACTCGACGAGTTTCATATTTTTTTGGACAAAATTTTTTTGACAGGTTCTTCAATATGTATAGAAGATAATAAAAAAATTACTGATGTTTCATAAATAATTAGTTAGAAATTAATTCCTGAAAATTACCCTGAAAAACGCCCGTCACAGTGGTCTAACCCCTTAAAAGGAAAAGCTTAGTATGCACAGGAAGTTTAATCAAATTTTTCACAAGAATTGAATGCTAACCGTTTCGCAAAGAGTTCACAAATTGTATCCACAAATTTTGCATTTGTCCCTCTGTTTACTGGGAAAATGACTTTACCATGACTTTTCCTAACTCTGCTGACAGAGTTGGGAGATATCTGGTATAATGTCCTGACGTGGCGATAAATCCAATATGTCTCGTTTTCACGCAGTCGCTTATTGAATGTGTCGGTTAGAAAAGCCCAGAGAAAGGCACTACGGGCAAGTACAGCCACAGTCATCGGAAAAAGCGGGAAAAAACAAAAAAGAAATGCCTTGAAGTGGTTCAACGCGAGGTTACACGGAGATGTGCGCTGGATAACATCGATTGCGCGCCACAGTAGTATGAAAAGAGGGTTGCGGGGGTTGAAAAAGGTTTCAGTGGGTGGAAAGGGTGTACATAGCGCTGCAATGTTCACTCACTGTGTGTACCTTTGAAAAAGTAACATCGACCTCCTCTATAAAGTCGAGCCAAGTACCTACATTCATAATTTTTAAATCTGATCTCACACCTTTCAATCTTTTATTTTTTTTTTAATGATTAGACTAGATTTTTACTCCATGTATACCTTTTTCGGGTTTTGACATATCTAAATTCCCCACTCCCTCAGGAGATCGTCAGACATTAAACCTTTTATCTCAAATCTCTTCCCAAACCCCCTAATTACCCCAGCTCTCATAATAAGCTTCCAAGCAATGCCCGACGTCCTCAATCCTGTGGGGTTTTTCAGTCTCAAAAATCCCCTACCGTCTTGCAGCCAGATTTTTATTAGAAGCGCTCGCATTCACCTGAACATTTGGTCAGGGGAGTGGAAAACTGCAGAAAACAAAAACTACCTAAGCGCAGTCGGTTACCGACAGACGAATTTGGATGTAGGCATTCGATAGCATCGAGTACCCACATTCATCCTCGGCGTTAAACCTCCCGCTCGACAGTAGTTAAACGCAGTGAAAACATAACTAAGCGAGAATTCTGTACGGTCACCCATCCGAGCGCTAACCGCGTCCGCCCGTGCCTAGCATTCAAGATCTCGACGAATCGAGAATCACCACCCAGCTACTGCCGTCGATTTTTTCAAATAAATATTAAATGCAATCTTTATTCTTTTTCAATTATTCCTTCACACATAATCGTAGGACCTCAGAAGCAATTTTTAGTCGGTTTCCATTTGCGCCCTAATTTAAAAAAAAACTCTTAGTCAATCCAATAGGCTAGAAGTAGACAATTCTAGTTTAAAGCGTTGAAGTTCAATAATTTCAGATTTGACCTCTTCTAAATTTCTATTTCAATCCTTTAAAATTGAAAAAAAAAATATTTGGGGGCGTAGAAATAAAACAATTTCAGAATTAACCTTTTTGAAAAGTACCCATGAGATTTGAAATTTCACCAATTCAGCAATTACGAATTAAAAGACTTAAAATATGATATATAAATTCCCAGTCTTGAAATTTGAATAATTTTAAACTTGAAACGTTCAAATTTCTATAATTTTATAAACCAATTTAAGAAATTAGGGTCGATAAGGGTAAGTGTGATAACGAGGTTAGTGTGATAAGGAGAGAATTTAGAATAAAAAACAAATTAGTTGTTAAATTATTTTGTTATGATATTAAGATTATATTTTTAATTATTTGTAGGAAAAAGGTGGCTGTCACTAGTTATTGCTTTGATCAATTATTTTAAAAGAAACTAAGATGTTTTTAGGGAACTCAAATTTCTAATTGTGTCATCTGGATTTTGAACTTGAATTATTCCTACATAGAGCACCTTTTGTTGCATTTTTTTTTTAACCAGTTAAAGGAAGATATTATATTTTCCTTGAATATACGTTGTTTTTCTGAAAATATCAGATTTTTATCATTTTTAATAATAAATTATGCCAGGATAAGTAAAAATCAGACTCAGGATAAGTGTGATAACTTTTTTTTGTTTTTCTTTTTTCATTGTGAAATTCGAAAGTCTGTCAACAGTTCAAGGTTAGTTAAAGAGGTTAATTAACCTTAGTTTTGCGTTAAAAATGTAAGTACATAATAATATTTGTTGAATAACATTTTTATAATTACATTCACACAGACAAATCATTTTTTAATCAATTTAGGAATAATTTAATTTTAAAAGGTTCATTTTTTAAATACCACTGGAACGTAAGATTTAAATATTTATTTTCTATTTCCATTAATATTCTCATAAATGATTAAACATTTTAAAGCAAATATATATTTTTAGAATCAGTGGATGTTTTATTAACAGAAACGAAAGTAAAGTCTTCTAAAATATTGACTTTAGTGTTTTTTTAAACGTATCACACTTAACTGCAATGATGAAGAATCTGGAATTGTTGACACTTTATACACTACCAAATAAAATAAAAAATATTTCTTAAGGGCGTTGGAACCAGGCCCTAATCTCAACACTGAATTGCCTTATTTTACAACATAAATACTAGGATTGCATCTTTGTTAGATACTGAAAGCCTATTCCTGTTTCGAATCAAGTCTGTACCCGGGGTGAAAAAGTGGCTAATTTCAATGTTGAGATTAGGGCCTGGTTCCAACGCCCTTAATGCAAATGTTTACTGATTGAAGAATGGGACAAATAAAAGTAGAAAGTCTAAAGATAATGTTGGCAAACGTTGAAACGAGAATCTTTTAAAATATTTGAGTTATCATTAATCAAAGTATAAATTTTGAATTCATCCTACTTGTAATTTTATCTATCATAATTTATCATAGAAATTTTGAACATAATTAAAAAATATCCTTTTCGATAATTTAATTTTTATAGCAACCCCCCTCTATAATACCACGTAATTTTCTTTTACATAAATAATATGCTTAAATAATACAGCAAAACAAATCAGGTTTTAATTATTCTATGAATCATTTACTAGATTCCAAAGAGCGAAAGATAAAATCATTATGAACTAGAGATACAGAAATGTCGAGTACGTTTGTAAGAAGTTAGTTATTTGTTATCACAGAAAGGTAACTGACATTTATTGAATATGACATACGCGTAAGCAGTCAATAATGAATAATTTAATTTCAGGTACACAGGATATTTTTCTTCGGACCTTTTATTATCGAGAACGGCACTCAAACAATCTCAAAGTAAATAAATAATCTCCCAAATGTCAAGTCGTCATATATATATATATATATATATGCACAACACTGAACTGTCAGATATACATACATTCGACTTACGAAACACACGATAATTGAAAAAGGAGAACATCTTCAAATGTAAACAAAACTCTTAACTCTTGCACAGATAAAATATTCGCAATTGACCCTCGCTAATTATCAGAATAAGAGTGAAATAACCTCTTGACTCACCAGATACACAGATCAAATTACAGAACAGCTGAAGTCATGCAGCCATACTGGTTCAAATTCCATCCTTCCTACCGCCCAGACGTCTTCCATTGATTATTACGAATCAGCCCCTTGAAGAAGGGGTTTGACCCCTTTTCAAAATATATATACTCACACGTACCTTATGATATAATACAACATACTTTAATATTTTCATACAAAACTGGCTCATTTTAAAGATTTTTTCTCGTGTACGCGATCATATCGGCTAGGGATTTTTTGAATAAAATTAAATAGCTTTTGGCATTCCATTTTCCAATATGGTGATCCAAGATGGCCATACGCTGGTGCATAGGTAATGGCACCAAATGCACAAGACCAAATATTTTTTTAAGAATATCTCCGTAAATAATCTTTTTACAGCTCAACTGTATCTTAAAATTGTTTTTTATTTTTTAAGTACCATTCATTGAAATAATGAAATCGATAAAATGAAAAATTATCGATTTTATTATTTTATTAAATGGTCCCTCAAAAATAAAAAATACTTTACTGAAACGCTTATGGTGAGAAATTATTTTCAACAAAGATATTGAAAAAATAAAGTCAGGCCTATGCATTTGGTTCTATTGTTTATGCACCATCATACGGCCATCGTGCGAAATCCTGCCTAGTGACGTCACGACGTAAAATATCTCATTTAAAAAACCCCTAAAGTATGTTCTTGTGTGTTAGATTTAAATCGGATAACAATTTTTGAGGTGATGCTCCCATGTTTCAAACAAAATTTAAAAATTGTAAATCAATGAGCAAGTGAAACAAATTATATAAGAGTCTCATAGTTTCTGTTATGCATATTTATTTTTAAAAAATAAAAGAAACATTCGTGAAACAGATGTTTAATAAATAAATAAAATGTTACATTTGAAATCGTAGTGAATCGATCGCTATCGGAAATGGTCAATTAAGATTGCTGGTTCACTAAGGCTTCAGACCGATTCAAATTTTCCAATCGGTTCTTTGCTTCTGGGCTTTTGCAAATTTAACTCCTGAAAAAATTAAAATATCTCAAACTCCAAACAATATTTATTGTTTTTTCGAAGAATCTTCTTCTTGGAAATTAAAATGGTCCACACGAATTGAGATATCACGAGTTTAAAATTTGGGAAATCAAATGAAAGACAATAAGGAACGTTTGGATGGTTCTAGATTTTTGAAATTACAAAAAAAAATTTGTTTTGGATAATTGTTGGATTTTTTTTGTATTTCCAGAAATTTAGAACTATAAAAACGTTCCGCAGGGCCTTTAATCTAATTGCCTAAACTTTCAACTCGATAACTCAATTCATGTGGACGTACTAGTTGCGAAAAAAATTGTCGGTAAAGTGGGAATCGGGTAAGTAATACATGGTCTTAACGAAAAATATATTTCCGCGTTTATTTTTTAGAAGTGCTTTAAAATTAAACTAGTCTTAAAACACAATTTGTCAATTAAATATAAATTCCACAAGTCAACCAATATTTTTAAAAACTTGTATTCTCCCATTTCATTTACATACGACTGATGTACACGGAGAATATATAAAAAATTATAAAGTGCATACAAAATAACAAAGACCTTAGACCTTAAGATATTATGTAAACTAATGATGCTTATAGCAATCTTATAAAGAAATTATAAAGATTTTTCACTTTTCAGGGTACGGTTTTTCCATTAATTTTTGTTTCGTAGCTTCTCTTAAATACTACAAATGCACAGGTTATTTAAATACAAATATTCAGCAGCCAGCTGCTGCTGTTTTAAAACGGGCGTTGATATCAGACCAGTTTGCAATATCAAAGATTGCCTTCACATAATCAGGCCTTACATTTTTGTACTGCAAATAATACGCATGTTCCCAGACATCAATTCCGAAAAGAGGTACAAGACCTGTCGTCGCTTGAAGCGGATCCTGATTAGCACAGGTTGTAATTTGAAGTCTCTTTTCTTTCGGGTTGTAACCCAACCAACCCCAGCCAGAACCCTGGATCGCTATAGTCGCTTCGGATAAACGCTTCTTCATTTCTTCGACACTCGTGAAATCTTTCTCGATCTGCTTGACGAGAGAGGCTGAAAAAATTAATCAAAATTGAATAAAAGCAACAGAAATATGAAACAAAATATAAAATTAGAATCTGAAGTGTTTATGAATTGAATTGCCGTATCAAATGAATTAATTGTTCAATTTTGGAAAGCTTCACTTAAAATAATTCTCAGACTTGAAACTTTAAAATGTGCAATTAAAAATCAAACGGGTGAAAATCAAAAAGTTGACAAAATCATGATCCCGGAATATTATACGCGTTTGTTTGGAGGAATAATTTTCTTAATTACACCGTTTTATTAATCGTATTTTCTCCAAAAACATCCTATGTGCCAATTATTCTTACTTTACTCCGTATCAAAATAAATTCGACTAAATATGAGTAAATTTTATTTGATAACGTGCCCCTGACTACCTTTTTTCAAATTTATGGTGTTATACATTTTAAAAGAATCTTAAGGTCTAATTGTTAAATACACGTATTCTTCAGAATTAATTGCACAATTACAAAATAAAACTTTTCTAGTTTCCAAGTATAGTTCCAGACTACAAACGTTATTTGCAACGAATGAAGTTAGTTGCAAAACAGAAAAAATAAATAATCAAATTAATTTATTTAATTAACTTCGAATATAAAAATGTGACAAAAATAAGTATTATTAGGATCAATAAGACATTGTGTTTGTTTAACAAAAATTAATATTATATACAAACTAGAGACGCGAAGAAATGATAAAATAAGAAATTTATTCTGGTAATGATTTGTTCAACTAATTATATTATAAAGAATAATAATAATTAAAATATAATTTCCTATTTTAAGCCTCGAGAAGTAGATCTAATTCTTATTTTGACTTACAAAATATTGTAAATGGTTTATATTAAAAGATTGTTATTAAATACAAAAAATTATAATTATAAAATAAGAGCTTACTTATTCATCCCGAAAATCATTATTTTTACACTTATTGTAATAAATATGAATAAAAAAAAATGTTTTATGTTGATCTCAAATAATTTTTTCTAGTCAATTCGAAATTGAATGACTAATTTTTTTTATTTTCACCCGGACATGAAAATAATAGGATCGAGCGGACTCTGAAATCCGTGCATTTTGCATTACTTGATCTGTCGAGCTCATACGAGATATTAGTTTCTTTTAATTATTTTAAGAAACCATACCATCAGGTTTTCCGCTATTCGGAGACAAATTGCACCAGAAGATTGAATGATTCAGATGGCCTCCTCCGTTGAATTTAATTGCAGGTGCCAGAGCAATTTGGGTGTTTACATCTCCTTTCGCGACAGCTTCCTTCAATTTCTCCTCGGCAATGTTCAAATTGCTAACGTAAGTTGCATGATGCTTAGAATGATGAAGCTGCATAATTTCAGCAGAAATTATTGGTTCAAGTGCCTTGTAATCGTACGGTAGATCAGGAAGACTGTGCTTCGATTTTACGCAGATGTCTTTTTTCTGACTGCAAAAGAATTATTTGTTAGAATAAATTTCAAGTAAAATATATATACCAGTTTTTAAAAATTGAAATGTAAGTTGAGAAACTGGTATTAAACTTTTTTTCAAAAATAGCGCACTCAACTTCATTCGACACAAATATTCAAATTTATTTGGATAATACGATGTGCTTTTGGTTGAAAAAGTTCTATTGTATTTAAAAACATATTCGAGAAAAAAATTTAATTTTTTGCTCTAAAACTTTTCAGAAAATCTATAGCTGCCCCAAAAACAAAATAAAGTGCGTATTTCATATTTTTGAAAATACTGAATCTTGTATGCTTCTAAGATTAAAGAAACAAAAAATGTAAATATAGCATTATAATATATAGCATATTCCACCAGCCACCCCAGTTCACTCGGTACAAGCATTTTTTTTCATTTTTTTATTTATTTTTTTATTCTGAAAGAACGAAGAAAAGCACCCCTGCAGTCACCGCACTTTATTTTGCAACGCCGTCTCAGGAGACGGTGTAGATTTGCACTAGAACTAACTTTTTACAACAAAAAATAAAAAAAAAATACACGGAGCCAAGAACTAGTGCAACCAGTGGAGTATGCTAAAACTTAATGATAAAATGAATTGCGTTGTTGGCGAACATCAAGTTGGAGAGGTTAGTAATTACATAATGATATTGAAAATGAAAATAGTTGAAGGGAAAAAATTAAATAAAAACAACTTACAGAACATTAGAGACAAGAGTTCGTCTTGCTGCAAACATGACGAATAATTCCAACCTCAAAAGGCTTTTTTTTTAAGCAAACTAAACTTTCTACAATTGCCGGTTGACACCGTCGACACCGGACGACCGACATAAAAATAAGCTGGGGAAAGGGAAAATTCGGGAATCCGTTCTGGACAAGAAACGATGGAACATAGAACGCCGATGATTCCCGCTTTTATTTGAATATTTTAAAAATATTAAAATTACAATAATTGTTCAAGACACACAAATCTATGCAAATAAATTAGTAATTTATTTTCTTGTTTGAAATTCAACAAATTATCATTTCACAGAGGTCTTTTTCAACAATGCTTAAAAATATTTTATTTCATTTTATATTAAAAGATATTAATTATTTTTACCTGTGTGATGTGTTCAGATGTTCAAGTTTTAGTTTTCCAAAATTTGAAAAAAAAAATTGAACTAATGACTAATATTTTGTTAAAAAATTTGAAAAACGTTTGAAATTCGAAGAGTTTCACTTTTGAAAATTTTTCTATTATAATTAAGCTTGTTTAAAAAAATTAGGCATTTAGAATTTTTCTATTTAATTCTTAAAATTTCATTTTTAAAGCTAATCCTACTTATGATATTAATTATTGTTGCATTGTTTCATGTTTTGACAAACGTATGTAAATGATGAATAACTGCACGTTTCAAGTGTTTATTTTCTTTACTGTTATTTTTTTTCACTTTTCGATATTTTAAGCAAAAATGTTTGCTTATCTTATCATTTTTTCTACATTAGACAAGTTTATTAAAAAAAATATCCCTAAACATTTCTTGTGATACCTTAAAGAAAAGTTTTTAATATTGAAATAAATTGCGTTCCATTAAAAAATTGTGTCTTCTATAATAAGTAATAATATTTCAATTCTCTAACAATCTATCAACTCTAGTAAATAAAATAGTGTGAAGTACTTCTCGTATTTAAATTTGAATTAGAAATGCAAATATTTTCTCTATTTGTTTATTCAGCTCTTCATTGCTTGTCCGTTTTAACAACTTGATAACAGAATTAATTTTTTCACTTAAACATTAAATTGCATTCAATAAAATTATGATTATTATTTATTATTAAGTTTAATTAAAAATAATAACAAATTATTCCAATATTGATTATTTATAAACGTTTTAATATTATAAAAAATCTTATTTGTAAACAAATGAAAAAAACAAAATTTCAAATTTGTGTAGAAAATGTAAATAAACGAAAAATTAAAATCAGTAATATTCTAGTTTCCAAATTAAAATTTAAAATTTCCCGCTTATCACTTCGCTTAAATTCGTAGTTTCGTACAAAATTCGATTTCCCGGAAGGATCTCCATTATGAACAAAAAAATTTGTCAACAAGTGTCTCATTTCATCTGAATTTAGTGACCTTTGCGTTAGATCTGACGAAAATGGATACTACCGGGCCAGCTAGAACTCCCCTGCAAATTTCGGCTCAAAGGAGATTTTTTCAGTGGGCAGTAAAATGGTTTTACACCCAATTAAATGAAGATGTGAGTACAAATCATCAAACTTTTAATTTAGTCCTAACTACAAGTGAAAATCTTCAATGGTTCCTGGAATCATAAACAAAGTCACCCATCGTGGCTTTCAAACCGTGAAAAGATAAAACTTGTTTTCTTATTTCGGTCGTAAATAATTCATATCAAGAAAAAATAAGGATTAATGTGAGTGTAAAATAATAAACAATTTATATGAAAAATAATACAAAATAATATAGGAAGCGTAACTCTTAAATTAACATGTGTTTTTCCGTTTGTAAGGGATTAAAAGTTTTGACTGAAAATTAAACATTTTAAGGAATGAAAGTAAACAGGATTGATTTGTATAGAAAATATATCAAAAGTTGCTACAAAATGATTTTGAACGCTGTTTTTAGTTGAGATATAAAATAATAAACACAAAACTTTGATGAAATGTGCAAAATTATGTAAACATGTGACCCCCAAAAGAACTCCAGCTACATTAAAAACGTGAAAACATTTTTTAACAAATTTTCTGTGGGAGAGGGGGGAATTCTATTTCATAAATTTTACAACCAAACATTTTCTAAAATTATAGAATAGGACAGTATGATAATGCTGAAATTAATTCAATCGTTTGAGCTGGAGGAAAAAAATTTGTGGGTTGGGAACCGAAAAACATCAGGAAAAAAATATATTGAATTCAAATTTTTTTAAATTCAGAAAAAATTTCCTCTTAGTTAAAAAAAGATCGCAAATTTTTATATGTACAATTTTTGTTAGTGAACAATAATAAAAAATTCAAAATTAAAAAAAAATTGCTAAATTTAGAATTTTTTTTAAATGTGCAAAAACTTGTTTTTTGGATTGAGTCATATGCATACATTTTGGAAAAAGTTGAATATGTTGAAGCTAAAACATCTTCAGCACGAATCGAAAAACATGCTATTATTTTATTTTTATGGACAAATTGTTTTCATGATTTTGGAATTTTGGGATTTTTTTTGACAGTCTGGAGCGCTTTAAACATCACGAAATTTTTTTCCGAAGAGGCTCAATGAAACATGTCTCTTTGATTCAAGCTGAAGAAGTTTCATGTTCGACATTTTCAACTTTTTTCAACATTTGTGCATATAACTCAATCCAAAAAAACAGGTTCTTCCCACATTTAAAAAAAATTCTAAATTCAGCAAAAAAATTTAAGTTTGAAAGTATAATTTTTTGTTATTGTTCACTAGCAAAAACTATACGTATGACATGTTCGCAATAATTTTTAAGCCAATAGATTTCTTTTTAATTTTACAATTTAAAATGTTTCAGGAAGTTGTAAGTATAACAAAAATCTGATTTTGGTAAAGAAAAAACTGAACTTATCCGCAGTTAGCATTTTCATTTTAAAATTTATTTTTTCAGATGAAAGGAGAAATGATTTTTTACATATTACTAATATTTACCGATAATGGTATGTTCTTTATATCCAGTTGTCTTTCTCATGACTTCATGTTAATAATGGACAACGTTAATAAATGACTTTCGATAAGAAGAAAATCTAAATTTAATATCTAAGTGAAAGAATTTTGCTCTCAATAATTTGTTTACTTTAAAATTCCGAAATTAATCTCATCTTCTTATAATTCTTTCATGCTGATTTTTTCATGTTTTCTTTTAATTTTCTGTCGAAATTTTCCAAAATTGAAGGGAAAATTTTATCGAGACTTAATTTTCAGTAGAAATCAATCAATCATGTCAGAATAATGTCTTGAAAAACATAACAAAAATCCACTTGAATTCAATTTTGGAATAATGTGATTAGAGGCCGTCCATATACCACGTGGACAGTTTTTTTTGGGATGGAGGGGGGTATGGAAAAAGTCCAAGGGCGGATCCAGATAGGGGCGATTGGCCCCCCTCCCTACCCGAGATTGAAGAAACCAAATTAAAAATTTGATAATTTGTGTATCAGGTACATTAAGTTCTTAAGGGCTCTTAATTTCCTTGACAAATCTGAGCCCCCTATTCATCTTACCTTATTTTTAGTACCTGGTTCATGGCACCACTTTCGAACCAGAGTTCGATAATAATAATTAGAATGTATAAATAACGTTAAATTTTAAAAGTTTTTTTAAATTATTGTGGGGAGCCCCTCCTTAGTATGGTAAACAATGAAAATGTCAGTTTTTGAATTTTACAAACCCTACCACCTAAATTTAAAAAAAAAAAATTTTTATTAAAAACAATTTTTTTTGAGGTTCTACTAGGCCATTTAAGAACTGAAAATGAATTTTCTTAGTTTTCGCTTTTTACAAAACAACAAATTTAAGGTTAAAAAATTCGGATAAAGTTCCGAATAGCTGAATTCTCCGATTTTCTTCAAACTTCGTATACTTATGTATTTTGACGCGC
>JAUMHM010000005.1:40295332-40306062 GCA_032362435.1 Melikaiella ostensackeni
CAGTGGAACGTTGCTGGAACGTTCCAAGAGGGCGGACATTTCACACGGCCCAGCAACGTGCCTGGAACGTTCCAGTGAAACATTCCGAAAGTCCCAGCGGCTAGTTCCTGGAACGTTCCGTGCTATTAGGGTAATTAATATTTATCATCTATAATACTCAGGGCTGCCACACAGTCACTTAAATCACTTCTAGTCACTTTTTTTCAAATCACTTTTTAGTTACTTTTTAAAGATAAAGTCACTATAGTCACTTTTTTAAACGAAAAGATTACTTCAGTCATTTTTCTTTAATTAAATTAAAACGAAGAACCCGAGGGTTAACCACAATTAAGTTCAGGTCTACACCTATTTCTGATTTTTTCATAATTCTTTTGAATTCTTTGGAATTCCCTTGAAATTCACTGAATTCAATAAATGTTTTTTTTTTATTTTCATTTTTTTAATTCACCCTGAAGACTCAAATTCACCTTTAATTTCTTTGATTTCTTCTAAATTCACTTCTATTTTACTGAAATTAATAGAATATTTTGGATTTATTTAATTTTTTGCAATTAATTTGAATTAATTTGGAATTCACCTTGGATCCTTATCAATTTATCCTTAAATTCTTAGGCATTTCATCAAATTCTTTTAAATTCCCTTGAATTCTTCTAAATTCATTCCAATTTTACTATAATTGATGGATTATTTTTGATTTTTTGCAATTTATTTGAATTAATTTGAAATTAAACTTGAATTCTTATTAATTTATTCTGAATGCTTTTAAAGTCATATGAATTCTTTTGAATTCTCTTACATTTTTTTAATCTGCCATGGATTTTTTTGAATTCTTCTGAATTCACTTAATTTTACTGAATTCAGTGGATTTTTTTTAATTTAAAAAAATTTGTTCCATTCACTTGCATTGTTATAAAGTCACCCTGAATTCTTTATAAATAATCTTGAATTCGTATGAGTTTCCTCAAATTCTCTGGAATTCCTTTGAATTCTTCTGAATTCGCTCTAATTTCAATGAAATATTTTGTATTTTTTCTGTTCATTTAGAGTTAACCCAGTGAATTTATCCTGAACTCTTTTGAGTTGTTTTGAATTCCCTTGAATTTTTGTAAATTCACTCTAAATTTAATGAATTGAATGAATTTTTTTAAGTCTCGAATTGTTTTCAGTTAACTTGAGTTTTTTTTTAACTCACCTAGAATTTTTATGCATTTCTTTGAATTCTACTCATTTTCCTTAAATTCCCTTAATTTCGCTAATTCTGTTCACTCCCATTTATTCAATGAATTTTTTGTTAATTAAAAAAAATTTGTTAAATTCACTTAAATTATTCTAAATACCCTAAATTCTCTTTAATTAATCTTGAATTTTATGGATTTTATTGAATTCTCTGGAATTCCCTTAGATTCTTTTTAATTCGCTCTAATTTTACTGAAATCGATAGTATATTTTGGATTTTTTCCCAGTTCATTTGGAATTCAGCCAGAATTCTTATTAATTTATCCTGAGTTCTTTTAAATTCTTTTGAATTTCCTTGAAATTTTGCAAATTCACTCCAAATTTATTGAATTTAATGAATTAAAAAATTTTTTTTTAATTGTTTTCGATTCACTTGATTTTCTTAAAAATTCACTTTAGGTTTCGAGCAAGTTCATTGCATTTTTCTTCTTTTCCTTAAATTCCTCTAAATTCTCTCAAATATTATTTTTTTATTCGTTTTCCATTTTATTCTTTGAATTTTTATTCAGCGCACTTAAATTTTCTTAAATTTTCTTGAATTCTTCTAAAGTCACTATATATTAAATCAATTCAATGAATTTTTAAAATATTCCTCTAAATTCACTAATTCTATTCATTTCCATTTATCTAAATTCAATATAATTTTTTTATGTTTTAAAAAATTTGTTCCATTCACATGAATTATTCTGAATCACCCTGAATTCTTTCAAATTAATCTTAAATTCGTATGAATTTCATCGAATTCTCTGGAATTTCCTTGAATTCGCTCTAATTTTACTGAAATCAATGGAATATTTTGGATTTATTTCAATTCATTTGTAATTCAGGCAGAGTTCTGATTAATTTATCCTGAATTCTTCTCAAGTCCTTTAAATTTTTGCAAATTCACTCCAAATTTAATGAATTCAATGAATTTTTAAAATATTTTTTAATTGTTTTCGATTCACTCGAAATTTTTTTTAAATTCACTCTAGATTTCGAGCAAGCTTATTGCATTCTTCTTCTTTTCCTTAAATTCCTCTAAATTCTCTCAAATTTTATTTTATTTATTCGTTTTCCATTTTATTCTTTGAATTTTTATTCAGTGCACTTAAAATTTTTTAAATTTCCTCGAATTATTCTAAATTCACTCCATATTTAATCAATTCAATGAATTTTTAAAATAGTTTTGAATTGTCTTCAGTTCACTTAAATTTTTTAAAAATTCAGTTTGTGTTTTTATGAGTTTCATCGAATTGTACTCATTTTTTTAAATTCTTCTAAATTCACTAGTTCTATTCATTCCTATTTATCTAAATTCAATAGAATTTTTTTGTGTTTACAAAAATTTGTTCCATTGACATGAATTATTCTAAATCACCCTGAATTCTTTCAAATTGATCATAAATTCGTATCAACTTCATCGAATTCTCTGGAATTCCCTTGGATTCGCTCTAATTTTACTGAAATCAATAGAATATTTTGGATTTTTTAAAACTCATTTGTAATTCAGGCAGAGTTCTGATTAATTTATCCTGAATTCTTCTGAATTCTCTTAAATTTTTGCGGATTCACTCCAAATTTAATGAATTGAATCAATTTTTTAAATATTTTTGAATTGTTTTAAGTTCACCTGAATTCTTTAGAAATTTACTTTGAATTTTGATCAGTTTCATTTCTTTTTATATTCTTCTTATTCTTCTTATTTTTTTTCTTTTTTTAATTTTCTTCTTATTCTTCTTATAAATTACAAAGAAACATTTTTTTTTTTGTATTAATATTATTGATCTTCTAGGTGTATGGTTGTTTTTCTACGTGAAAGAAAAATTTATAACGGTCAAGGAAAATGAAAAGTAAATTAGGGAGAAGTCCGGGAATTTCAAAATTGGGATTTTGTAGCAACCCTCATTTAATTCATTTTTTTATTTTTTGAATTTTTTCAATTATTTAAATTTTGTTGAATTCGCCCTGAATTCTGTTCAGTTCGTCCTGAATTTTGTTTATATTCCAATTTTTTTTTCAATTCACTGGACGGTTTTTAATTTTGAAATTTTGTTCCATTCACTCAAGTTCTTATGAGTTTTGTCAAAGTCCCTTAGTTTCTTCTCAATTCGCTCGAATTTTACTGAAACCAATGGAATTTTTTATTTTTTCAATTCATTTTAATTCATTTAAATTTTAACTTGTATTGTTTTGAATTAATTCTTAATTCTCATGAATTTATCTTGAATTCGTTAAAATTCGCCTAGAATTCTTATAAATTTCATCGAATTCTCTTCTTGAATTCAAAATAACAGTAGATCAAATTATTAATGCACGTCAGTCACTTTTAGTCACTTTTTGGGTTAGAAATTAGTCATTTCTTGGTTTAAATAGATCTTTTTTTTCAATTTTTTTCAGGTAAATTAATCTGTGGCAACCCTAATAATACTGAACAAAAATTAAAAGCTGAAAAATAATAAACAATTTTCTTTTTCAGAATCTGTTTCGTACGACCTTTCACGAAAATGATGGAATGAATTCGAAATTCAATCATGAAACCAAAGTGCCAGTAGAAAGTTTGCAAAGACAAAAAACCTGGCATATGGATTTGGATATTGACTCGGGAACAAATTCACCAAACTTGTTTCGATCTCCAACCCCGGTGGATGAAATGTGCGATTCTTTGGGTCATATTTCTATAGCAAGTGAAGAAGATAAGATGGGACTCAGTGATTTTATATTGAAGGCTTATCTCAGTTTGGATAGAGCAATCCGGATCATGACTAAAAAGACTCCAGTGACTTCATCCACTTTGTCTTTAAACAGTATGTACCATAATTTCCAATATTTTATACAATCCATTTTTTATTTTACTAGCTACTATCACTTTAATCCATGAAACTTGAAATTTATTTTAAAACAAATTGACCCGTGAGGAAATTTTCAGCTGGCCCTCGCGTGGTCCTACGTTGTTTACCCCTTCACTATGTTGGCTCTACGTTCTTAAACTATGCAGGGCCAACATAGTTTCGACATGCTCACCCACAGAGACCCCACGTAGTCCTACTTTGTAGGACCCAGGTGAGCCCCATGTAGGCCCTCTGTGGGGCCATTAAAAATTGAATAATTAAACAATTTTTATTCGCAGTACAAATAAACAACTAAATAACATTATGTTTTTTTACAGGACCTAGTTATAAAGATTCCTGGCCAGATTATATAAAAAAATTTTTTTTAAAGAGAAATTATTTGAAATTCTTAGCATTAATTTTAATTAGTACACGCATACATAAATAAACTTTAGAGCTAACTAAATGGAAAATATTGTTAAAAAATAAAATAGAAACATTTGTAACTTTTCTAACTAATATTAATTATTAATGGTATAGATAATTCTAAATATTCCCTAATTTACATAATATAGCGGAAAATTCGCACACACCGAGAACTGAACCCCAACCGCTAAATTATATACCACGCACGCTACCGACTAAATTAATGTAACAAGATGATTCTAAATTTACTACAAAAAAAGGGTCACCCATTCGCATATGTAGTTTGATGTACATATACTATAGTTTCTTCAACAATTTTGTTAATGTCAAGAATGTTTCATTTAGATTTATTACGTGGAAGTGTATGAAAAAAAAGTTGAATTATGTATGTTGACTGTTATAAACAAATTGTAGTAACAAATTTTCAACATTATGGGTATCTCATTTTCAAAGTAAATTTCTGCCTTGAATTTGGTTGATTTTTATTAACAAGGTGATACATGGATGTAAAACTTCTTCATCTGAAATTACTTGTTAACTTTATAAAAAAATTATAGAAACAAATGCACTGTTATCGCATTTATAGGCAGAAAGAAATCGTTTTTCCATGCAATTGTTTTTAAATTATAGTAACTGTGATGTTTACTAATAAATTTTTTTCATCTAATGTTATTTGTTAATGTTATAAACAAATAATGTAAACAAATGCATATTGAGCACATTTGTAGGCAGAAAGAGATATTTGTTTCTTCCAAGTTATCTTTAAATTATATCGACAGTGATATTTAGTGAAAAAGTTTTTTCATCGAATATTATTTGTTCATTTCATGAACACATTATATGAAGAAATGCACTGAGAGCGCATTTATAAACAAAAATAAATAATTTTTTCATTCAGTTGTCTTCAAATTATATTGACTGTTATGTTTCCTGATAAATTTTTGTGATCCAATATTATTTGTTTATTCAATAAACAAATGCATAATGCCGATAGTTTGTTTCTGAAATTAACAAATGGATGACAAATGTTCATTTGCAAACTTAACTGACAATATAATTTGAAGATATGTAATTGGAAGAAAGAAATGATCTCTTTCTGCCTATAAATATGCTCACTGTGTATTTCTTTATGTAGCTTTTTATAAAATCAACCAATAACATTGGATGACAACTAATCATTAGTTATTATTACTATATATGTACAATTAAAACAATTGGGAGAAAAACGATCTCTTTCTCTCTACAAATGTACTCACTGTGCATTTGTTTATATAATTTGTTTATAACAATAAACTTTAAAAGTCAGCATGGTTTTTGTTTTATATATTTATTATATTTATATTGTATATATTTATATTTATTATATTTTCAAACTGGTGATTGGACTTGAAGAATTTTTTGAGGCGCGCAAAGAAGTCCTTAAACCCATCTGAAGAAATGTGGAATTTGAATTGCAGGGCTCGCACACACTTTAGAGATCAAAAAAGGGTTATTAGTGGCATAAATTTGAAAAAAAATAGTAGCAAAATAGTGTCATGAATGTTTTTTTAATCAGAAACTTATACAGAAATTACGCACGCCTTTGCTTTTAAAAGTCGCATGTGATTTCGAAAAATGTATTTCTTTAGGAATACAGGGAATAAAATTTGCACAGAAAGAACTACAATTTGTTTTTTTTTTTTCATTTTTAACGAAGAAATTTAAATCCAACGCTCTACGTATCTGAAAATTCATAAAGCAGTAAATAATATGTAGTAACTTCAATTTTCACCTTTTTAATATAATTATCCTATGGATTTGCAAATTATATTTGCACAAATGAAATTAACTATGAAGTTATGACATAGACTTAAATCTTAAAAATTGTTGTACACATTAAAAAAAATTAAGCTATAAAGCATACAAAAATTGAGCAAAAGATTATTGTAAAGAAATTCCATAAAATTATACGAACTGTCTACTAGTACGGAATTTTCCGTAATGATAACCCATTTTCAGCTCGTTCAGGACTAATATCACGAAAAATTCCTTATTAATACTAGTCAGTGCCAAAATTATATTGATAATTTTTTATTCAATGGAAATATTTCAAATTTCTAAAAGTTTTTTTTGTGCAAACTCTAAACTTAACTCATAAAAATACTTTTTTGCTATTCTGTTACCATTTGATGAAATTAGTTTACCAAATTTTTTTATTCAATCTCTCATACCTGGGCTGTACAAAATTTTTATTTCACAATTCCAGGTCTTTACCAGGGTAATTTAAACAAAAATCTATACATCAGGCTAATACTTCCATTCCTTGAAAATCAGAGATTTTCAGAAGAAGAAAAAAATATCATTAAAGAAGAATAATCGCATAAAATAAAGCTAATTAAACTCTCATTTAAAGTTCAGGAATTTCTACTTCCTACTTTGAATAACATACTTCAAAATAAATTAACTTCCAATTTCAGGGACGCCCATATTCTAATTATTATTCTTAAATGAAAAGTTTGATTCATGTCTAAAATATTTCTCTTTAAAATTTTAAACTTATCAACTTGCATTTTTTTAAATGAGACAAGTTTACAGTTTACGGCATATTTTCAACTTGAGTTCCCTGATATTTAAAAATCGGTTAATTAATAAAATTTTCTATTTTGAAATACTTTTTTGGCCCTACTTTTTTTGCATGTATGTAAATTTTACTTGCTGCAAAATAGAAAATTTTAAATTTTCGTTCCGTTGTTTAATATCTACTTCATTCGTTTTTAAACTTGAATCTTTTATATTTGAACTATTATTAATTTGAAACGCTTTGTAACTTCAACGAATTTTAAAACAGAAAACATTTGGATTTGCAATTTTTGTTATTGATAAAAGATGAATGCTTTTATTAAGCATTGTTCATTCTGGAAGCGATTCACATTCAAATATTTTTCATTTTGAAAATTGTCCAATTCTGAACTTTTTAAGTTTTAAACGGTTTCTATTTGATAGTTGTTACTTTTGAATTTGATTAAATCAAATTGCTTATTTTCAAAAAATCTTTTTGACATAATTAAAATTCTTGAACGATATTCAACGTATTAAAGTATATCGACAATTAAGGCTTCATTTGGAAATTGTACCAAACAGTACAATTGAAATTCCTATGAATTTTTCTATTTTTTAATAAGGGAGCGTCCATTAATTACGTAAGGTTTTTTTCCATGAAATTCTTGAAATCCCTGTAAATCTTTGCAATCTTTTGAAATCCCGTGAATCCATTTGAAAACTTTGTAAATCCCTAAAAAAATGTATATCATGTGAAAAGCCCTCGAAATCCTTTGAATTCCGTGGATATCGTACATAATTTTGCGGAATCCTTTTAAAACGATTGAGCTCCCTGGAAACCCCTTAAGATCCTTTATAAACTGTGGAAGGTCCTTAAAAGTCGTTGAGAATCCATTAAATCTTCAAACTCCCATAAAAATCCCTTATAATCCTTCCAAATCCATGGAAATCTCTTAAAATTTCTAAAAATCCGTTAAAATTTTTTTAATTCCGTGAAGTATTTTGAAATATTACGAGAATCCTTAAAATCTCTGACATTTCTTTAAAATCCATTAAAATCTTTTAAAAACCATTAAAATTTCTCGAAATGCCTCAAAATCCTTGATAAAACTCGGAAATCCTTTGAAATTCCGTTAAATCTTTTGAAATCTGACGAAATCCTTTGAAATTCTGTGAAATCAACAAAACCACTTTAAATATCTTAAATTCCGCATAAATCCCTTAAAACCCATTGAAATCTTTGCAAGTATTTTGAAATCCCGTGAAATTTCTTCAAATATCATGAAATTCCTTTTGATCTTCGAAACCCACTTAAAGCCTCCTGAAATCCTTTAAAAGTGAAAATACTTTGGTATCTCTTAAAATTCTTTAAAATCCCTTGAAATCCCGTGATCCTTT
Source organism: Melikaiella ostensackeni (assembly GCA_032362435.1). NCBI lineage: Eukaryota > Metazoa > Arthropoda > Insecta > Hymenoptera > Cynipidae > Melikaiella > Melikaiella ostensackeni. The sequence goes on from JAUMHM010000005.1 coordinate 40,303,741, forward strand.
TGAAATATTTCGAAATCTCTTAAAATCCCTTGAAATTCTTTGTAATCCGCGGAAGTTGTTCTTAATTCCTTGAAATTCATCAAAGTCCCTAAAAATCCTTCGGTATCTCTTGAAATCCCGTAAAATCTCTTGAAATCTGATTACACTCCCCTTAAAAAATTGAGACTTTCTCTAAAATTGTACTAGGTTATTTCTTCAAATTCTCGAAATCTTTTAAAATCACTTAAAATCTGTAAAAACCTCTCGTAATCATTTGGAATCGTTTGAAATACCCAAAAACTTTGAAAACTTTGCAGATATTTTGAAATCCCGTGAAATCTTTTGAAATCTGTGTCAAATAGTGTCAATAGTGGCGTGAGTCCGAGCCCTAAAATTGTTTGAATATCTTTGATTGGACGTAAAAGTCATTTTGAGTAGATATTCGAATTAAATTGTTCATCTCTTTTCCAGACGATTTCTTTGACAATCCACCACCTCTAACTGTAAGTGCAACAACTACTGCTTCACCGAATCCTAAACCAATATCTCGACCTGGATCTGCTTGTTCGGTTCCCACTCGAGCTTCTCAAAAAACGCTTCCTCAAAAAATACCGACTCGAAGAAGTGTACCAGCACCAATTTCTCGAAAAACGACAGAAAGACCTCCAACAGGACCAGGAAGTGAAACATCAACAACTCCACTGCGACGAAAAAGCTTCAGCACAGCCACTGGACCTCAAAAAACGATTCCTCCAAAACCATCTACACCAAGAATTCGAACGTCTTTGACGATGAATTCCACAACTCTGGGTGATAAAGTTGCTGTTTCTGCAAAAAGAGGAATCTCAAGTAGTGCAACAAATAGTCCTCTGGTTGCTAAAAGAAATACCTTCGGTCCCAATACTTCACTCAGGGGACCTGCGGTACCTAATACCTCGAAATCGATTCTCCAGACTTCGACTGGAACCCCAGGGTCGACCAAGTTTGGATTTTCTAGAAAATAAATAAGCAAAAAATTGGCTCGTGTAGTAAAAAATGAGAGTATTAACAAATGTAAGGATATAAGAATAAGAATGATTCTAATTAAAATAATATTAGACTGAAGGCAAAAGAAAACTTAGAGATAAATAAGAATAAATTTTTAATATTTGGAGATCTAGGAGAATACTTTTTCAAATAATCGTGACAGTCTAATCGTGCATGAAAGTTTTTGTGAGAAGTGTCAGTGCAGTGATTATTTGTAAAAATGTTTAGTCGTTGCTTTTGTACTCATTCAGAAAAAGTTTTGTTTGAATCAAACAAATAATTTAATTATTATTAACCAAATATGTGGTTGACTAGACCAAACTTGTTTTTTGTTTCAGCCAATTTTTTTGGTAGACTGAACTAAAAAGAATTGGTTGAATCGAATCAAGTTTGATTGAAACAACCTGATATTCTGAAATATCCAAGAAAATAATTTCATTGAATCCAACATTATTTTTTCTGAGTGTTATAATTGATTGGAAATGTAATTAGAGGCTTTCGTGACTAAAAGATTTCTGTTTAGATATGTAGTATTTGTGAACAAAAAATATGTGAATTGCGAAATTCTATTGAATGTAAGGTGTGTTCTATATATAACATACTTATAACGAATCGATATTAAATTAAATTCAAGGATATTATATTTATGTTATAAGTGCAATTGAGAAACAGTCTTTTCTTGTTTGTATTCGTTTGATCGTAAGAGTAAGTCACGATAATACAATGTACACTTATGAAAATATTTTATCAATAAATAACGATTTGCTTTTTCAACAAAATTTGTCTTTAGGATTTTACAGGCGAAATCCTTATAAAGTGGTCCAGATGTCCGTCCGTCTGTCGACACGCCTATAAAGAAACTATTAAAGCTACGACCCTGTGGTTTTGTATTCGATCCATAGTCAATCCCTAACGAGCGTAGAAAAATACTGAGATCCCTGGGAAAAATTTGCTGCCTACAAAAATTTCAAATTTTATCAAAAAAATCATTTTGGGGTGAAAGCGAAGGAATTGTGGAAGTGAAGGGGACAGAAAACTATACCATATGCTAGAAGCTTTTCTTTTAGTCCAGTTTTCTTTGGGAAGGTGTCAAACTGAAGCTCTTGGCATGTAGAATTGCGATAAAAATAAAATTTGATATATTATGTATAGCACTGTTTTTTTTTGTTATCAGTGATTAAAAACTACGAAAACTGAGGAAATTTGAAAATTATGTTTTTTAGACCACCCCTAATAGCACGGAACGTTCCAGGAACTAGCCGCTGGGACTTTCGGAACGTTCCAAGCACGTCGCTGGGCCGTGTGAAATGTCCGCCC
>JAUMHM010000005.1:40309884-40332236 GCA_032362435.1 Melikaiella ostensackeni
AATCGTAAGCATAAGGTCACTCATATATTTTATATGGATGACTTGAAGATCTATGCTTCTGGGACACAGCATCTCAAAGATGCTCTCAAGATCGTCGAGGGGTACACATGAGAGATTGGTATGTACTTTGGATTGGCGTTAGCGAAGACCCTGAACTCGTGGACAGAAACGCTATTAGACACCTTTGCTATTAGACACCTGGAGAGACCTACTTATACCTAGGCGTACCAGAGAGCCACATTCAGGATATAACATCAGTGAAGGAGGCTCTTCGAAGCAGATACAAGCGTCTCCTTCGACAGATTTGGTTTTCCAATCTGTCCGCGTTGAACAAGATATCTGCAACTAACATGCTTGCCGTCCTGGTTCTACTCTATTCATTTGGGGTGGTTCCATGGACGAAGCATGAGCTTACGGCCCTCGATATCACCACACGTAAGATCATGCATATGCAGAAGAGCTTGCATACCAATTCGTCCGTTCCGCACTTATACATCACTCGCCGTAAAGGCGGACGCAGAACTCTGAATATCCAGTGTCTTTTTGACCGAATCGTCTTGGGTACAGCTCACATCGTAGCAAATGGAAGAGATCTTCTCCTGACAATGGTCAGGAACCACGAGATGATTGGCAAAGGAGCGTTCCTGTACAAAGCCGCGGAGCAGGCGGCCTAGGATCTTGGCCTGGATCTTAACATCAGAAGTGAGAAAAGTGCATTACTCCATCTAGATGTCTCACTTCTAAAAGCCCAAGTCAAGAAAGCAGAGGTGAACAACTTCCTCGAACAGCTCCACGACAAGAAAAAGCACGGAAACTTTCGCAGAAATGTAAAAGATCAGTCTTTGTCGATGGAGTTGACGTTTGCTTTCTCAAATCATCTGGACTTAATTCAGGCACACAGGGTTTTATTTTCGTGTCTTAGGACGGTGTGATTTCCATCTTGGTATACTGTAGCCGCATCTTACGTGAAAAAGATCCCAGCGACAGGTGCAGAGCGTGTTATGCACAGTCCGAGCACCTATGGCACATACTATCCGTGTGTGCCACTCACGCGGGAACGACGCATCTCCATAGGCACAATGCTGCCCTAAGAGTACTTTATTACCATCTTTGTCGTTCGTATGGTGTTAACCGCGACCATGGCCTGTCGAACGCTCCCAGAGAAATTGAGTCAATCGTCGAGAACGAGAATATTCGGCTAAAATAATTGTTCTTGTCATCTGTGCTCTCGCAGGTGCGAAACCATCACTGGTACGTCCTCGAAGCCATACCCGCGTTCCAGAAAAATACCAAGGCACTCGCGAGATAGATGCAAAGAGCTGTCATTCTTGCATCGCTCCGTGTCCTTAAGACTTACGAGGGTTTCACTGGCCCTTCGTCATGATTCCACCGTACCATGTGGTCACTCATCTCACGTTTGTGAGGTGTGACCATGGGTGTGATTTACCGCGGTTCTACTAGGAGCCAGTGTAATTTTCATAGATGGCACTTAAATTGTTTAGAACTCTAGGTGAACGTTAATAGTCTGTCAGAAAGTGATTTTACCGACGGAACATGACGTCACTGTATAGCTTAATTGCGAAAGTTAGGCTTTGTCGCCGGTAATTTACGTCCTGTAGAAATCTAAGGAGGTAAGTTACCTGGTAAATTACTGTAGAAAACACGAGCGTCTCATTGCACACAAGATGCGTCCTGCGGATATTCCATCCAGTCAACCCCAATGCATTTGTCAGAGGGGAAAGGGAAGGGGAATCGGAGAATCCATGCCGCACAGCAGAAGTGAAATTTCCCCTTCCCTTTTCCCTCTGACAAATGCATTGGGGTCGACTGGATGGAATATGCGCACGACGGCATCTTGTGTGCAATGAGACGCTCGTGTAGAAAAGCACGTCATTTACCCAGAGTAAATTACGTTCCCAACCCCGGCAGTGATCGTAATTTACCAGATTTACCAAATTGGGGGTGTTTACGGTAAATGTGGTGATTCGGGATTTGAAAGAAAAGCGAGAAGAATGCGATATTTATTCTAAGCCTGAAAAAGTTTAATCAAGTGGAAGAGTGAATTTTGCGAAGAAAATCGCATGAAATATTGTTGGATTATGATAAATGTGAAAAAGTGTTGATTCGTGAACAAACATAACCTCTTTCATGTTCATAAGATACATAATCTACAAACATTTCTCTACTATATAGCTTCCAGTTTTGAATATTTTGCGACCGATTTTTCAATTAAAAATGTGGCTGCAAAGTATGGTTTTCACTATTTTCGGGATTTCTGGCACATATTTTTTAACAGTGTCAACGTGTCTGTTTCTGTCGATGATGTGGATTTATATTTTTCCTAGAAAAATTTGTTAGCAAATCAACTCACAACGACCTAAGCATAATTAGGCTTAACACCAAAAACTCAGAGCAGATGTCGCCACTCTCTTTGGCGCCATACGGCACATGTTTTCTAGCATTTTCTGTTATTCATAGCGACCAGATATTCCCTGAAACTTCAGGCATGCGCAGTGGAGGTAACTATTACGCATGCGCCAAGTTTAGCCAATAGCTGATCGCCATGAACAAAATAGAGTTAAAGAAAACGAGCTTCCTACAGTGCCAAAAGGAGTGTCGACATCTGCTCCGAGTTTGGGGTGTCCAGCTTAATACTTTCACTTTTTTCTCGACGTATTTGCATTACAATCAATAACAGAAACAACAAGAAATTACATTATATATGGTTATTCATTTGCTCGCGACCCATTAAATATAAAGAAAAAAGCATTTTACCTCTTTTACGGTAAATACGGTCAATTCGGTAAGAAATGTAAGAAAATCAGGGCGCAGTCCCATGGAGGTAGATTAGTAGAATAGTAGTAGTATAGTACTAGTAGAAAAGTAGTTTTCTATTAGACGGAAATTACCGACAACATAACCTAACTTTGGCAGCTAAGCCATACAGTGACAGACAGTGACGTCATGTCCCGTCGGTAAGATCACTTTCTAACAGACCATTAACGTTCACCATGTAATTTACCAGTTTTCTACAGTTTTATAAGTAAATTACGTCATTTATGTAATTTACGTAGAAAACCTCGAGTGACGCGTCACTTCGCAACCTTGGTAATTTTCGAGGTATGGCCAAGGCTGCGAAGTGACACCTTACTCGAAGTTTTTTACAAAAATTACATTAATGACGTAATTTACGTAGAAAACCGGTAAATTACATGCAAGAACGTATATAATATGGACAAGAAACTTGAGTGGAGGGGGTAGAGCACCCGTGGCTGAAATAACGTCGGTAACGTCGGAGGACATCGTTGCGTAATTTCGTACTGCGCATCAGGCTGTCTCTTTTTCTCCGCGAGCGAGAAAGAGTTCAAGCACGTGCACTGGAGTTGCTTACACTTTGGTGTTTACATTTTCGTCAACATGCTTTCACCGCGTTTTCAATGTGTTTTTCATGCGAGAAATGGGAAATAATTCAAAAAAATGGCGCGAGTGTGTTGTGTCGTACAATGCAGCATTAAATAGGGCGGCCAAGAGAAATGTACAAGTTTATATAAAATCAATTCCGTAAGTTGTCCTATGACTTTATTTAAGGCCATGTGAGCGTAACCTCAAAAAAAATTTTTCACATTTTTTTAAAACCAATTTACGTTCACACGAAACGCAATATCGAGTTGAAAATTTCCGAAACTAAATAAAAAGCACTAAGGAGCGTTTTTCCGGTCCTAAATTTCTATAATTATAAAAAAGCAAAAAAATTTTTAGGAAGAAAACTTTTTTGTAATTATAAAATTTAAGACCGGGCAAACGCTTCTTAGTATTTTTCATTTAGTTTCGAGGGGCTATTCACTGAGTTACGATGAGTGGAAGAATACCTGATTTTTGAAGAGTTACAGGTCATGAATCCGAATTAACTAGAGTTGAGCTGAGTGACGCGGAACGAGTCTGAGTTTGCTGGAGTTGGCGAGAGTTGGCGAGAATCGGAGAGAGTTGGAGAGAGTTGGCAAGAGTTGGAGAGATTAAGGGTGAATTTAAAGAATACAAGAAGATCAGGAAGAGCACGAAATGAATTAAAAGAATACTGAAAGAATTTTCAGATGATTTGTCGGTGAATCCAGATAAATGAAAAAGAATCCCGGGTGAAAATAATTCAGGCGAAATTCGAGCGGAAATCTGCGTTTTGGAACGTTTTTTTCGCGCGAAATTCGGGCGAATTTCATGCAAAATTCGCTTGGATGTCCACCCGAAAATTCAGCTCAACTTGCAATATTTTTTATCTCGAATTTCACACAAAACATCACCCGAAAATTTTATTCTACTTGTATTTTTTATCTCAAATTCTAAGCGAAAATTTATCTCCACTTGCAGTATTTTAATTTCGAATTTCGCACGAAACTCCGCCCGAAAATTTCAATCCGGGTGGATATCCAAGCGAATTTCGCATGAAATCCGTCCGAATTTCGCGCGAAAAAGGGTTCCAAAACGCCCCTCGAAATCCGTCCGGAATCCATGCGAATCCGTTCGGATTTCGGGCAGATTTCCGCTCGAATTTCGCCCGAATTATTTTCACCCGGGATTAATATTCACAGTCAACCCCAGCAAGAAATTCTATCTTTAAGTTGGATAAAAACGCTGCAGCACATTTATCCACTCAAAGATAAAATTTATCTGGCGAAAGATGAAAATTTATTTGACGAAAATATTTATGTCACGCGCGTAAAATTTGTCAAGTGACACTTCGATTTAACCTAACACCTCCCTATTGAAAAAATCCTGGGAGAAATATGTACTCGTGTAATTTTCGGACAGGATTTGCACGAAGGAAGGATTTGCGCGAGGATCAGTTGCCTGATTCACGGATTTCCCAGAGAAATTTGAAAATCCTCGCAGGATACCTCGTGTTAATTGTGTCCGAAAGTATTTTCACCAGGATTTTTTCAATAAGGAGGTGTTTGACATCGAAGTGTGCTGCAGCGTTTTTATCCAATTTGAAGATAGAATTAATTCCTGGGGTTTACGGTGTTGATAACTCATTTTTATTGGACATATATAAAATAAATATACTACATATAATACACTAAATACGTCCATAATAAAACAACCCACTTTGTCGCTTGTCAATAAGGGTCAACTTCAGAAAGAATTCAGTTTGATGTTGACCTTTATTGATAAGCGACAAAGATGCTTGAGTGCAAAAGAAATGTATTCAAATATTCATTTTGAATAAATGCAATTTTCAAATACTTTATTCAAGTTCTGTTTTCTAATATGATAATTAGCTTATTATGAATTAAAACCTTTTTTATTACTATTTTATTATATATTTTATTATTATTCATTTTATTTTTTATTGAAATAAAAATATCAGCAGATCAAACATAGTAGTCCGGTATGAAATTTTTGTAATGGACATTGTACAGAATGATCTCCTGAATGCGAAGGTATGAGATTCTATCAAGAATTCATGGTCGTTCTCTAGATATTGTAAATTAAAATTTGGTTTACGAATTATGCTCTATGTCTTACAATTATCGACACTTTAACGAAATTGTTTTTGAAACTGTTAGGTGCTATTAAAATGAACAATGTTTGTCGCATGCAATTTCTTGTCAGCCTCTTAGTTTTTGCAAAAACGCCACGATTTCAGCCTACAATTATTAAAATTTTCACATCATCTATTTTCAGTCAGTTAAAGGGCCCATACAGGGAAAACATTTGTCTCAGAATATTTTTGTTATCCCGAATAATTTATGAAAGAAATTAAAAATTACGATAAAAGAACAGAAGTCTCTAAAGATCAACTGGGATTGAAGATATGAACCGATTTTTAATTATCTTTTTTTGATTTCCTCGTAATAATACAACGAAGCTAATATCGCCTATTAAAATTCGCTTTAATAATATTTTACAAAATTTTAATTTTTCTCAACCGGGTCTAATCTTCTAACAATGAGAAAGTCGCGCGGCTAGGCAAGCGATCGTCCCCTTCATCCCGCAACGATGAGGCCCACTAGGCTAAATGAGCGAAGAGTTCTTCAGAGTGCAAATGAACTGAAATGAACCGCGCTGACACAAGAATGACCGCATGCTGACTCAAGAAGAATTTGCGTGATTCTCTGAGAGTAAGCACGATTTTTGAAGAGTTGGAAAAATTTCTTATGATCTGTCGAGATCGTCAGAGATTTCTCTTGATTTCGAAAATATCAGTTTTGAGTTAGAAATGACTTCACTCATTTTCACTCAGTTGAATAGCCCCTCGTTTAGTTTTCAAAATTTTCAACTCAATATTTCTTTCGTGTGAAAGTGTGTTTAAAAAAAATGTAAACAACAAATTTTGAGGTTAAGTTCACATGGCCTTAAATAAAGTCATAGGACAACTTACCGAATTTATTTTAAATAAACTTGCACATTTCTCTTGGCCGCCCGATTTGTTGCTGCATTGCACGACACAACACACTCGCGCCATTTTTTTCAATTATCTTCCATTTCTCGCATGTAAAACACATTAAAAACGCGACGTAGAATGTTGACGAAAATCTAAACACCAAAGTGTAAGCAAGTCCAATGCACGTGCTTGACTCTTTCTCGCTCGCGGAGAAAGAGACAGTCTGATGCGCAGTACGAAACTACGCAACGATGTGCTCTCCGACACAGCCGCCGTCTCTCATGCTACCCCTTCCACTCGAGTTTCCTGTCCTTATCATGCACGTGTTTGATTATATGGTGAACGGTAATGGTCTGCTAGAAAGTGATCTTACCGATGGGACATTACGTCACTGTATGGCTTAGTTGCGAAAGTTAATTTGTCATGTCAAATGTTTCCCAGCCCTGAATAAGGCTGGTCAGCGCCCATCTTTATCCATCGTCGGTATGCGCCATCATGTTCTGGTTGCGCGCACGCGCAATGCGTGCGTGTGTTTGTGTGTTCGTGTCGCGGAGTGAGTGAGTCGTTCACCGAAGTTCCGAAAAATAATAAGAAAAGAGAAACAATGTCAGTTCGTTCGACGTGTGCATCAACAGATGTTCGATGATCGTTAGGCGACTTTCTCAGCTTATTTCTCACCGAAAACAAGGTATCCATTGTTGATGCTCACAAAAACTCAAACAATCCGCGAACCTCCGCAGTTGGAGCACGGGGATCTCGACTTGCTTAACGAACTTTCCCAGTTGTTCGCCGTTGTTCGCGGTCTCCCATCGTAGCGGTTTCGCTCCGAAAGATTCCTGGTGAATTTATAAATTACATAATTTTCTTCGCGCCAGATTCGCTCGGACATTGCACTAGGATAAAAAGTGATGCCAGCTTGATTCGGCCACTTTCGGACCGACGGACATGTTGGAAATAATGGCGTCGCTCCTACTTGTGCTTTCGGATCATTTTATAATTTCCCGTGAATTCTCGGCATGTGGCTTTTTTGATGTTCTTGTGATCAAGTAACTCGAAAGATTTGATACATCAATTTATATCATATTCTTCGATTGTGTGAAATAAGAGTGATATGTGAGTTTCGGTTTCCCACTTTCGTGATCCTTCCTGTGCTCCAATGGCTCCAATATAATTTTCACCTATATCATTAAACGATTATACAAAAGGTAGTTTTTATTATTTTCGTTTTCTTATCGAAAAAGTTTTTTTTTTGATAATTGAAATTTGTGTTTTATAAGGATCATTAGAAAAAAATTGCTTGAGTTTTGCAGAAATTTGATTTGTAAGAAGTTTAAAAAATCCATTCAGAGTTTGCAAATTTCAGTCATTAACTTTTGATAGTGATGCAGATTCCACATATACAAATTTGTATATTTTTTGAACTGCAAATGTACTTTTAAGGTTTGTTTGTAAACTGAAGTTTGTGAGCACATGATGTTAGGTTTTAATTTCATCACTATTTTCAAATTATATTTAACGTTTAAACATTGATTTCAAATACATGATTTAATCTATTTACTTTATAAAATAGATATAATGTTATCAGACTGCCGTTAATATTAATTATCTAGGTTTATTTTTATATCCTTTTACTTTAATTTTTCTTTTCCATCCAGCCATTTTGTTTTTTAGTTCAATAAATTAAACTATAAGTACTTATAACTTATATGAAGTATTAGTACTCATAAAAGGGTGGCCGTAGGCCAGGGAAAACCTGGAAATCAGGGAAAAGTCAAGGATTTTTTTTGGTCAAGGAAAGTCAGGTATTTTGAAAAAAATGGCAAAAGTCAAGGAATTTCTGTAATAAGCTTTTAAGTTACTGTCAAGTATTATAAATTTGAAATTGTTTCATTCCATTCATAAAAGTTTCAATATTAAAAATATTACAAGATTAGAATTCTCGTTTTTAAATATTAAGTCAAAGTTAATAAATTTGGTACTTACTATATTGATATATTCTAATATTAAAAGTTTAATTATTTAAACGAAAAAATCACTACATAATTAAAAATTTCTTGAAGATGAAACTTTTTGTTCAGAGAGAGATATACATATTCTACCAAATTATATCCACTAAATACTACCCCATATTTGAAAAAATTGGGTTTAGAGAGCCTCTTATTACTTGCGAAACCGTTATAAAAATTATTCAAAAATTTTTTATTTTCAAGTTTACTTTTTTTTATGTCAAGATATTAATAAGTCAGTCTGTCTTTTTTTTTAACAAAAAGATGAATTTCAGTCAAATCTACAAATCTAGAATACAATTTTTTAATATAATAAAAACTGTAGAAAAATCACATCTAAAACGATTTTTTAGAAAATATAAAATCGAAAAAGAAAAGGATTTTTCTCATCTGATCCGACTCAAAGCTCTATGTTGGACATTATCTGGGACTATAATCTCTTGAAATTTTTTGATACTAGCTCAACCCGTTTGTCAGTTATTATTAAAAAATTATTGTTGGCATACGCACACACACTGACATTCTTTAAAAACCTCATTTTCGAATTCCTGAGGTCAAGTTATGTGAAAAAATGAAGTTAGAGTATTTGCATCGTTACAAAGCTTCCTCTATGAGAACGTATTTTTAGAATAATTATTCAAATATATGAGTTTATTGTAAATAATTTAAGTGTTTTATGTACCTGAAGCTCTAAACATTCAAATGAACGAAACATTTTTTCCCACAATTCTATTTTATCTAGAAATATTGTTCCAACTACAAATAAAAGCAATTATTATAAGTTTTCTTTATAATGTATCAGTATTATTTTGAATATAAATCAATATTTTAACACTTTCTAGTTTATAAAGCAATCAATAAAAAACTTCAAGCACATAAGTAATTTATTAATTTCTACTTTGTCTTCTCAAAAATGTATTCAAATTTTTAAACTTAGAATCGTTAAGTTTCAAATTGTTCAGTTTGAGACTGTTCCAGTGACACTCATTTCGCGTTACTGTGCCAGCCTCAGGTCTGATCGGCACAGTAACGGGGGCTATTAGAATCTAGTTTTAACCGGATTTAAAGCGACGATTTAGTAAACACTCAGGACCGCATTTATAGTCTCTGAACCCGACACACGTTCAACAGTATATGCCTAGAGTCACAATATAAAGAACTTCTAATACGGCACTGACTGTCCGAGCGAAGACCTTGAGTATTGGGAGTCGGGGGACGCTCAGGGGAGTGGGCAGAAGCAGTCAAGTGTAAACAACTGTGAGGCCGGTACAAGAACGGGTGGCACAGTTACGCGAATGAGTGTATATAATATGATTTTATCAACTTTCTGTTAGTCATATTATTTTTACAGGGTATAGACTAAAAATGGCTTTTAAAACTAACATTTCAAAAGCATTCTTAAATTTTATGGTATTGGGTGAAAGTTAAATAAAAATTAATTTTATTTTTGATGCTCGAAAGTTGTTAGTCCTTTGACAGTCATTTAAAATTTTCAACTAGCCTGGTTTCCGCCAAGTTTGTTACGAATCTTACGTTACACAAGGCTCTCAAGTTTATCCCTCTCGCAATTTAAATCAGATCCTTTCCTTCTTACGTTTGTTTCATTCATTTTATTTTTTGTGCATAGAAATTCGAAAAAGGACTTTTTCTGAATGTTCTTATCATTACTGATTTGAGACCATAGAGTTTAAAATTCAAGCGTTAAAAAATTCCTAAATGATCCTGTGTTCTAAGGAAGAAATCTTGAAGCAAATTTTTAATAATTTCTGAAAGATTTTATTACCATATTTAACATCCGGGAGTCTTTAATATTGAACAAATTAAGGAGGAACATGCAATGAAATTGAAGGGTTTTTAATGATTTGAAATATGTTAAACTTGTATTAATTCCGCGACATTTTGCAAATTATAAAAAAATTTTACCACCTCACGTAGAAAAAATAAGCTTTTAAGTAAACATTGTATCTTATGGACCTAACCTAGCAGAATTATATAAATTGGATATTTCTATTCTAAAATCAAAGATATTTAACCAGAAAACTTATGAAAGTGTAAAGGGTCTTTCTAAAAGTCATAAAATTAATAAACCGAAAGCTCACCACCGATAAATATGTGTATAATAATTAATTTTGTAGTGGTGCAAGTCAACTTGTTAACGAAAATTGACGTGCAATTTGGCAACGTTGCATGAGGACGCCAATTTGATGGGAAATAAACTCATTGAATATTTTAAATGCCAACGGGGGTACCAACATGATAACACAAAAAATGAAGTCAAATTGCTTCCAACTTCCGTTCAGTTCCCAAATCTAACCATGATATTTTTGTGTCAATTGAAAGTTCAATAATCAAATTTAATTGAATTTATAGAAGTAAAAAGATGTTGTGGAAATGTTTTAGTGCATAATTATGACTTTCTGGTTGTGAAAAAGTATTTCTTGTTCATTCGTATTGGAATTAGTATAGGTTATGTTTGAAACATTTGCTGCTGTTACATTTTTTAGAAATTTAACATTATTTGCAATTAGAAGCTCAATATATGCAGTTGCGCGTGTTTCTTCTTAAATTAAAAAATAAAATAAAATTCCGTAATTAAATGTGAAAAAATGTTTGTTTTGCAGGCAGATGGTCCGTGCTGATAAATTGACGCATCAATAAAAAGAGTAGCAACCAGTACATATTGAACGCCAAGTTGAGAGCTTCCTTTTCGAGGCGATCGAAAAGAAAAAACACCAGGATGGCGGAGGAGGCCAATGATGTCAAGTCGGCAGGTCCGTCTTCTCCGCGGAGTCCTCGCGACATCGGCGGAGGAAAGCCAAACAGTCCCAGGTCGCCCAGACAACCACGTCGTGTGAAAATCGCAGATCAACAGATGGACAATTTAACGAAGGACGAGATCGTGGCCAAATGGCGTGAACAGGACTTGTATGTGGAGTGTCTAGAAGCACAGGCGGCAGCCCAGGAAGGTACTGAGATCACATGAGAGCGAGAGCATCTCTATCCCCACATTTCTTCTTAACTGAATATTCAAAATGAGAATTGAATCGAGAATCGAGTCGATATTTTCGCCATTCCAAGGCAAGACTCTTAGAGACGCTAAGTTTCAGGAATCTTATTAGTTATAAGTCAAGTGAATCCGCTGTTTATTTCGAAAGGTGTCTAAAAAAGAGAACAAGAGATGAAGGGAATTGAATACGGAAACTCGAATGTTTATTAGTTGCATAAAATTTGATTTTGGATAGTTGTGTAAAAAGAATCAGGTTTTTCAGGGTAGCCACTAGGGTCTAGGCGAAGAAGTTTTCAGTTTAAAAAAAATCAAGCCAGCCATCGACTGATTTTTTCCACTTTTAAACAAAATGCTCCTTTCCCTTTTACTTTTCCCACATTGGTTCGCAAGTGTTGGTAATTTCTCATTTTTAAGATAAAAATTCAAGTTTTAGAACTGATCATTTAAAGTACTCGTTTTATTTTAAAAACTGAAATAGAATTTTGAAAAGGATAGGCTGAAAACCCCCGAATTTTCGAAACTAGAATTGGCGTATTGCGGAAAAAATGCCTTTAAGAAATACAAATCAGTAGCAAAAAAAAGTGAAATCTGTTAATATTTGACCCTCGCGCATCGGGATCAAATTTTCAATTTTTGACCAATTTTCTATGTCAAAAAAAAAACACGTTTTTTGAGTTAGATTAATTACGCATTTTTTGAAAAAAAAATTGAAGTGTAGTGACTGAAATTTCTTCGAATGGAGTCAAAGAAACATGCCAATGTTTTGTTTTTATGTGCACAACAAAATTTGTTTCGTGATTTGCAAGGTGTGAGAATCGCTCAAAAAAGCAAAAGTCTTGATTTTTTCATGGCGGATTTTTTAAAAATATTTTTTGTGATGTTCAAATAATTGCATGTTTTTTTTGTTTTGACTTGAAGAAATTTCAAGCCGATGTTCAATTTTTTTTCAAAAAGAAAAAAATGTAAAATTAACCAAATCCAAAAACAGCGTTTTTTACACATTTAAAAAAAATTCCTTACAAAAAATCTGCCATACTTTTTGGCCCATAGAAAATAGGTCAAAAATAGAAACTTCGACTCTTATCGGCGATGGTCAAATATTAACCGATTTCAAAATTTTGCTTTTGGTTTCGACTTGACTTCCCCAAAGGCAACTTCTCCGCACTACACCGTTTCTAGTTTCGAAAATTAGGTTTTTTCGGCCAACCCTAATTTTAAATTGAAAAAATGAAACGTTTAAAATAAAATATTTTCACATTGGATAATGAAAAATTGGTTCGGCTTGGAATTTAAATCGTTCAAAATTGATTTTAATAAATTTTTAAATGAAGACTTTAATAAACGATTTCAAATGGAGAACGTAAACAGTTGGATGATTTCAGATTGAAACTTTCCAAATTAAATAATGAACAACATTCTATTTGCATAAAAGTTGAAAATTTATAAAAACCATGAAATTGCCGTACATTTTTTAAAATATTTGAGTGGCCACCCTGAAATCCGTGGAGTTTTTAAATTCTTTGTAACTTCAAGTTTAATTTTGAACTTGGATCAGGGACTAAAATGGTTTTAATTTATTTTCCCCAATTATTATATGATTTAAATTTCTTTTATTATAAAGTTTTCAAAAAATTGGTCTGCGTTTTATAAGTTTTGTAAACCATTTTGGTTTTTGCATCGATATCGAATTTCTGTTTAAAACTTATGAACAAAATTTAAGAAAACACTCGGGTTTTATATTAGGTTTGATTTACAAAAACAGTTTATCATAAACTGTGAAGAAAAATTTAGAAAATCAAAAACTTAGAAATACAAGTGTCTATTAAAAATCGTTTTCTAAGTAAATAAACTCGATTGTTATCTTAAAATGAAAATTTGTCTGCACTCGCACAGGTTTTCTAGATATTAAGATCATATATACGAAGCTTGTTCATGAATTTTTGATGCCGGTGTGTTTGGAGTGATCAACCATCTTAGCGATTGTGTTGTGTCGTGCAGAATCGGGGAAAAAATTCAGCACAGTGTAAAAAATGTGTGTTCCACCAAGTGATCCTTTTGTCACGTGATTTTTTCAGTGTTGGTGTGAACAAAAAATTTCGAAAATCATTCTCGAATCGGAGGAAGCAGAAAAGTTTCCTCAGTGCCGGTGTGGTGTAAAAATTTTCAGATGCTTTGCTTCACGATTAAAAAAAAGTAAATAAAGTGCAAGTAAGAGAGTGTTTAATTTTAGTTTTGTGCACTGTTTGTGATTTGCCTTCAAAAACAGAATCAACCAAAAACAACGAGAAAAATGGCGGGGATTTCTTCTCTTTATTCTTCTTTCCCCAATTTTCTTTCAAGTCTGTTTTAAAATGTCCTGAGTTTTTCACAATGGTTTTTTAATCTTCATACATGCCTCGAATTGTTGGTAAAATTTCGACAAATCGGTGCTGGAAGCAAGAAGGCTGTGTGGATTCTGTGGGGAGAAAATGAACGCCGATGCAGGTGGAACTACAGAAGTCAGAGAATGGCGCCTGCAACGACTCCAGCTATCAAAGTATGCGTCAATTAACGATGTCAATTGTCAGGCAGTCAATGTCACTATAAACGTCTTTTATGTGCGCACTTAGGGTATCAGTAATAGATTTCCTGAGAGTCACTCCATCCCACGATCAAAAGATTTGTGGCGATTCGCGATTATCATTCGCGTTTTTTTTCTGACACTATTTTGATATTGTGTCCATAAATATAAAACAATCTTGGATATCAGTATCGAATTTTTCTGTAGTTTATGTCCATTCGTCAATTTGTCGTTCCTCCGGTGCAATTCTTATATTTATAACCACCTTCGAGTTCTTCAGTTTAAATATTCGGTAATAACTGAGTAACTTGGGTAATTGAAGTCGCATATGGAAATATTTTTTTTTACGTTCTACATTGCATTTTTTTTTAAATTGTGGTTTGGCATCCGAAATTAGGGCAAAGACAATTTTGTAATCGGTTAATGTCTTCTGTTCGGTTTTTGCATTTGAAAATTCAAGACGATTTTCTTATGGGCCAAAATATTATGTCCAATTTTTTGTGGTGACTGAAAAATTTGAAAACAAAATTTTTTGCCAGTTACAATCATTTGAAATGTTCAAAAACATGTTTCTCTAAGTTTAGTTCATTCATTTTGAAAAAACACATTTTTTCAACAGAAAAGTTGTGTTTGACTCCAAGAAACGTAATTATTTGGTTGTTACGGAAAAAATTTTTTTTGTCGTTTTCAAAAACTTTAAAATCATTTCGAAAAAGTTAAAATTCACGATTTTGAAACACTTCAAAAAGTACGAAATCGACGTGTACAACTTTGAGAAAAATTGTGCAATTGACCAAATTCAAAAAACATATGTTTTTTGTACATTTTCAAAAAATGAATTTTTTATATTTTCTAATTTCTTATTGTTGTTCACTACCAAAAACAGTACCTGTCAGAAATTCGTCATAATTTTTGAGCCCATATGTAAAATTAAAAAATTTCAAAAACGAACATCACATTGGCCGATTTCCAAATTTTTGTTCACACTAGGTTACCAAACCCCCACTTTTTTGCATGACTGAAATGATTCGATTAATTTCAAAATTTGCGACCGGTTCCGAAGAAAGGGGCCTAGTGCCTAAAAATCAAGTTTCCGAGAAACAAATTGCATTTTAAAGTATAAGATTTCAGCATACTAAAACCGTCAATACCACAAAATCGATATTTTTAAGCTTTAGACCCATTTCTTCGGAGCTGGTCACATTTTGACTCCGCCCGAGTTTGTATCTTTCGTTGTTTTATGCATTTTAAAATAATCTCATTTTCGTCAAAATTAAAAAAAAAATAGCTATTTAGTGTTCATAAAAAATATTTATGAAGAATATAGAAACAGAAGTTACGTATATTATAGGAAGTTTTTATAATTCACATCAATTTGCAAAAGTATTATTAACTACAGATTTGTATTTGTTATATTTTTTTATGATGAGTATAAATTGGAATTGTTATAAAATAGGAATTGTGCTTCGGAGTACAATTTTATTAAGTGGGCGATTGTTTTCAATATAAAAATGATCTTGTTGTAGGTGAAATAGCTTCGCTAAGAGAATCCGAAGACAAATACCGACAACAGTATGCGGAAGCATCGCATAGGGAAAAGATTCTAGTGAGGAGGCTCGCCTCGAAAGAACAAGAATTACAAGAATATGTTGTAAGTAGATTTTGTTTGGAGTTTCAAATTGGGATATTTAATTATAAAAATTTGAGATTTTTCTTTCAGTTCTCAGTTTTTCAGAGCGAGTGTACAAATTATTTATGGAAAACATAAGTTTTCTTTAGAATTTAACGATTTTACTAATTTACTTTTGCGAATCAAGTTACAAGTTTCAAAAAAGTGAAAGTTGTACTTATAATATTTCTACTCTTACCTCTGCCATAAAAATTGAAGACCAAAGTGACTCACTTAATCAACTTTATAAGTGCCCTTTCTGTTCACCATAGTACTGTCTAATAATAGAAAGCTTTTTAAAATTGGTCTCACAAATCAATGCTAAAATTATTACGAAAGTCACTATCTACATTTTTCATGAAAGGTAAGCTTTTTTATCACCGGAATTTTATAGGAGAAGAATTTAGGTACTAAAGTCCCGTAAAAGTCAAAATCTTGTCATTCTTTAATTTGTACATTCATCCTTTATTAATAACCGAATAATAATTTATTGTGAAGTAGAATTAATTATTAATTTATATTCCTTGACTTTTTGGTTCGAAAACTTTCATTTTAGTCCTTTCAAATTTAGTGTACTTTAATTTCAATTTCTTTGAGTTAAGGTGCGTTTAAAATTCCGATTCCTTGCGTTTCATGCTCGCTTTAAGTTTATTCATATTGTTTTTTATTTGATTTTTTCAGTGATATAAAATTAGGTGCAATCATTTAATCCAAACTACACTCATACCCCGTTACTGTACCGTCCTCCGGTCTGGTTGGCACAGTAACGGGGGCTATTAAAATCTAGTTGCAACCGGATTTAAAGCGACGAGGTTAGTAAACACTCAGGACCGCGTTTATAGTCTCTGAACCTGACACACGTGCAAAAGTATATGCGCAGAGAATCACGATATAAATAACTTCTAATACATTGCTGAATGTCCGAGCGAAGACCTTGAGTATAGGCCGTCAAAAGACGCTCAGGTGGGAAGAAAGCAGGGGCAGAAGCATTGAAGCGTGAACGACTCAGAAGCCGGCACACAAACGGGTGGCACAATATCGGGGTATAAGTGTATTTGAAATTTGATTATTTCAGACTTTGAAATATTGCTTATATTGAAGAAGTTGTGCAGAAGTTGTAAAATACAAAAGACAGGGGATCTTCCTACGTTAATAATAGGACTCATTTTTGGATGAGAAATCCATTAATGGGAACTTTGTCACGTGGTATTAGCTTTAGTGTAAATGTATTAGATTTCTATTATTTATTTTATTTAAACAGAGTCAAATATCTGAAATGAAAGCCGCCCAAGCCCCGTCCGCAGCAGCATTAAGATCTGCCCTCTTAGATCCAGCTGTAAATATATTAATTCAGAAGCTGAGGCAAGAATTGATCACGACAAAGGCGAAATTAGAAGACACGCAGAATGAACTTAGCGCGTGGAAATTCACTCCCGATAGGTATACATTTTTCAAATTGCAATTCATCGAATTAAATTGAATTTCAGAGACTATTATTGATTCTAAAAGCTAAACTAACACTTGTGTCATCTTCTTTATTTCAGTAATACGGGAAAGAGATTAATGGCGAAGTGCAGATTGCTCTATCAAGAAAATGAAGAGTTGGGAAGGATGATTGCTAGTGGAAGAATAGCAAAATTGGAAGGAGAACTTGCACTTCAGAAAGGTTACAGCGAAGAAGTCAAAAAGTCACAGACTGGTGAGTAAATACTACACAAATAATCTGATTGTCATTTCATTTTCGTTACTAACTAGGGGATAATCACTCTTGAAATCAAGCCTTCGTGAAACCTTTGGAATATTTGTTAAATCTTTTGAAACCATTATGAAATCTCTGGAAATCTTCAAAATCCTTGTGAAATAGTTTGAAATCTTTGATATCCTTGAGATCTGTGAAATCTTTGTGAAATGTTTGAGATCTTCGAAATCTTTTGAAGTCTTTGAAACCTTGAAATTTGGTGTGTACTCAAAAGTCGAGTGGTCCACCCCTCGATTACTAACATTTATAATCTAACGTCTAATATTTTTTTTAGAACTGGACGAGTTCCTACAGGATTTAGACGAGGATGTGGAAGGTATGCAGAGCACGATATACTTCCTCCAGCAAGAACTGCGCAAGGCTCGCGAATCAGTGACGCTCCTGCAACAAGAAAACGCAGCTTTAAAAACAAATTCGAGCGAGAACAACCTGACGAATGGGCTTTCTCCACACACGCCACCGATCAAAACTGATCCCGAGGAAAATCCCGTCGTGGATCTTAAGTTGGTGAAAACCGAAGATAGTGAGGTGTGCAAAGGTGCAAGGACTCCACCCTTACCGCCTGAAAAGTCGCCTAAGATTGAACGCGCGAGTGACGGAAATGAAAGGACGGATCGAGCCGAACGTAAAGCTCCTCAGCCGGAGCAAAACGACGAAAGCTCCAGGGATTCGCCTGCCTTGATCATCAAGGTTGAAAATGAAGAGCTCAGTGATCGCGAAGAAGAGGAAGAACCGCCGACTCGCACTAGTCGAAGGACGTTACGGACTAAAAACAAAAGTAATAACAGAAATAGTGGTAAGACAAATGGGGAGGAAGTGTTGACGAGGACAACCAGGGGGAGGGATAGGACAAAGAGAGACAAAAGTGTACAAGGTAGTGACGAGGAAAGGGTTCACAAGAAAAAACGAAGAGAGAGCGTCCTCTCTCTTGATTACAACGAAGCTGATGACGACGCTTTAGTTTTGACAAACGGCGAGACAATGCAAAGCGACCCAGAATAGAGTTCTAACTTTTTTTTGAGAATTTGAAATTGGAATATTCGATACCTCCGTGTTGAAAGAACCTCTCTCGGAGTGTACGTCTACATAAAACGACCACTTTGGCGTTGGTCGTCAAAACTAACCACTCTGCTTTTTTGAGTTGTTTAGTAATTAATACTCTCTGGTTTCATATATTATTAAGAATTATTCTTAATTCACTTGAATTCCTGTGAATTCTTTGTATACTTTTGAATTGCATGAATTCAAGAAATTCAGAGAATTCAAGGAAGTTAAAAGCAATCAATGAATTTCAAAGAGTTCAAAAGCATTTCAAACAATTCAAAGGAATTCAGTGTGAATTTAAATAAATTAAAAATAATTCTAAATAATGTACTAAATCAGAGAGTACTAAATACTGAACCTTTCTGTTGTTTAGTTTGACATTCAGCGCCGCGTATGCGTACTAAAACGAGGTATCGATATATTCGCGAGAATATTCTTAAAAATAGAGTATATATCGAGAATTTAAATGTTTTTTTATTAATATATTCTGTGGATCGGAATTATCCGAATCGAAGTTCATGGACAATGTAACTGACCTAATTTAAATTATGTTATGAAATTTGCGTTTGAGTAAATTGGAAATAAATTCACCTGGATTCTTGGCGACTTAATTTCAATGAAATCAACGAAATTCAAGGTAAATTGAATGGAAATTTAAGGTGGATTCTTCTGAAATGAATTTCAACGAATTCACCTAAAATTCAGTTAAAATTCTAGTTAATTTGACTGATTTCTAGTGAGTTTTTGAGTATTCTAGTAAATTATATTGAATCCCGCTGGATTTTACTACATAATAGAGAACTCAGCTTATTTCTAAGTAAATTCTTATGCAAATTCATCCAAATTCAACAAAATTCAAAGTGAATTCTAAAAAATTCAAGTAAATTTAACAAAAATGAAACTGAATTTTGTTTTGAACGTATGTGAAATTAAACGAATTCAATTAAATTCAAAGCAAATTGAATGTACCGATTATGTGAATTAAAAGTAAACTTGTATTAAATTCTCATTGAATTATTTTCACTTTATTAATTTAAAGTTCATTAGACTACAGTGAAATTAACTAAATTTGAATGAATCTAAATTGAATTCAACTAAGTTCAGTTCAATCTCTAAAAAATAATACCATTTCAACTAAATTCGAAGCGAATTCTAGTTCCAAAATGAATTTAAGTGAATTTAATGAAATTTAAATTAAAACGTTATAAATTCAACGAAAATTAATGTGAATTCTTCTGTTAAAATCGAAAATTGATTCAAGGTGAATTCTTGTGGAATTAATTTCACTACATTCAAATAAGTTTAGTGCAAATTCTAATAAATTTATATGAATTTTCGAGTTTATTAGGGAATTATTATTTATTGATTATTTATGTATTAATTATTATAATTTAGTGAATAAATTGAACTAAATGTAATGTCAGTTCAAATGAATTCAACTAAATAAAAAGTAAAATCAATGAATTTGATAATCTGAGGTTAAGATTAACTTAACGGAATTGAAGTGAATTCAAGCGATTTGAAGGCGAATTTAACGAAATTTAAATTGAATGTAAATCAAGGGAATTATGTTAAATTAAAGCTTATTTAGACATAGCTTTCAGCGACAGATGCTCTCAATTTTGATAATACTCAAATTTCAACGTTTCAAATTTCAATTCTTTATTTTGAATTAATAAAAAATCTTAGGTTTGAAATCCGTGATATTTGCAGAAAAAAAGTATAATTTTCATTAGTTTTAGTCGGAAAATTTTAATTTCGCATAAATTCTCAAAAGAAATATTCTCGTTCTCGCAAGAATATTCTCTCCTTAGAACTCTTATCCAAAATGAAACTTAAGCAATCCTCGTAGTCAGAAATTCGCCCATGCTTTTCTCATGGAGTTTTGTTTTTACAGTATGTGACCACGATTTTCACACAAATTTGTTCGAACTGCTTGCGAATTTTGTTGAAATAAAAAGTATTCTTCAAGGCGCTCGACTAGTTAGTGTGTTTAATTCTTTTTGGAATTGCAGTATCAAGTTTTTGCGTTTAAGAAGTTCGTGCGTCTTTAATTTCAGATATAAAGTCGCCAGGTTGTAATTTATGCATAATTTGTGATCCATAGACTTTTAAATTAAATATTGATATTAAAATTCAACTAGAATAGATGATTATAGTTAAATTGTAAAATGACATGTATAAAATTTTTTGTATTGAGGGTAATCGTTTTCTTTTGTTAATAAAGAGCGGTGACTTTTTTCTGGAAGATATTTGCTAAAGGATAGATTCCAGGCCCTAAGTGAATATATCCTTTACTCTGTATAAATATATAAATATTGATAAATAACGTAATTGACAGCGTGTGTATGATAAATTACAGCATAAGAAAGCCTGCATCAAATGTACTCTCACATATGTAATATAAGATTGAAATTTATTATTAGTGAAAAGAGTACTTTTAAGCGGTGAAGAACAAAAGAGAGGAAAGAATATCTGTTAATTTTCAATTATTTTTGCAACGCGATCGTTATAATTCGTGACGCATCACACAACACAGTAATTTCCATATATGTATCTTTCATTTGTCAGACTAAATTACGGATTTGTACAAAGTATTTACATTGCTATTTTATATCACCTGCATATATTAATATACGTTTGTTTTATATTGACCTTTTTCAGGAAAAATTTACTTTTACCATGATAGTTTTGCCTATTGTGAAATATATATTTTCAAACATTCCCAACTGAGTAAATTATTGACCTGAAATGATGGTCGTTATTTGTTGACAGAATCTTACCTTTTTACGAACAAAATTTTTATTTTTCGTGAATTTTTAATTAGATTTTTGTATAATGAAAGTTACAAATAAAATTGATCGATTGTTAAATAAATTGTTTTTTATTTATTAGAGTTTGTATTTCAAATCTTGTCTTTTCATTTCATTCCGAGGGGTTGATCACTTTTGAAATCTAGTATACAAGCCTTCGTGAAATCTTTTAAATATTTTGAAATGTTTGATATATTTTGAAATCTTGAAATATGTTGTACACCCAAAAGTTTAGTGGTGAACCCCTCGGTTCACTCATATAAGAGTAATGTATTTTTCCTTTTTTAATCATCAAATCAAACTAGTTTTAGTTTAAAAACTAACGACAGTGAATGAACATATAAAATTAGTAAGTGTAAACTTTTTATAATTAACTAAATTCATAATTGCTAGATTTTTCCTAATACCCGCATTCAATTTATAATAGTGTTTGTCTCGCGATATTTAAATAAAGTCACGTGACATTCTTGGTGGCCCGGTCACGCGGGCGTGTGACGTCATAAAATCGTCTGCTTATTTGTTCGCGGAGTTTCCTAACCTCGAAATCGGAACTGTCAAACCAAAGGCATTGCGATACATTTTGTCTTTTTTTTTTTATGAATTTTAAAAATAATTTATTATATTAGTGATGAGACAAGATTTCGAGAAGCTGATAAGGTAAATATGGCTGTACATGTGTCAAGATTGGTAACGAAATTCTCACATTCAACTTACGTACCAAAATTTTTGGCATTTCGAAACATGAGTGTTGTGTCTGCGAAAATATTGCTTTATAAAGAATACGGTGAACCTGCTAAGGTTCTGGAATTTTCTACTGATCAAGTTAATAAACCTGAAGGAAATCAGGTATGAAAAATGTATTCTTATATGTTAATACGAATAGAAATAAGGTTTGCAGTGTTTTGTTAAATGCAGGGTACCCGGTTCCAGTTTTAGAACATTAACAATTTCAAGTTTTATTTTCATTTACGATATTTCTATTGATGAATTCTAATTCTGAATTATACAGGTTTCAGTAAAGTGGCTGTTATCACCTGTAAATCCAGCTGATATAAATACAATTCAAGGTAAATATCCAAGTAAACCGCCTTTGCCCGCAGTTCCGGGAAACGAAG
>JAUMHM010000005.1:40332336-40359168 GCA_032362435.1 Melikaiella ostensackeni
ATCGGAACAGAGAACAGCATTTTCGGAAATACTTTCATCTTGATCAAGAACTGTCTTCAGTCTATTGCACGGATGTTGATGGACTTATGGATGAATTGAAACCAGGTGTTTACAAAGATGAAGAGTGGAGGATATTCATAGAGTCTTCTAAACGAAGCCTGAAGACCGTTTTATTGCACAATACAAACGCACATGCATTGATACCAATAGCTTATTCAACAAAACTTAGAGAAGTTTACAGTAATGTGAAAATCATCTTGGAAAAAATCAAGTACGAACAACGCCAAGTTTTAAAATGTCTAAAATAGTTTTTTGAATACATTTTAAACATTTTTGTAGGCTTCTTTATAAGAAACATTTTCTTAATATATCTCGTTATGATCGTTTTTTTCTTAATTACCTGGCCAACTTTGATTTCAAAAATTCATGTAGTTGTATTTGGCAGATTTTTTTCATCGCATATGTCTTTGGTAGGTTTTTATAATTATGAAGAAAGTCTTGTTCTAAAATTTTAACTTTTTAATTTTTTTTATATTCATAAAAGTTTAGGACTAGACAAACTTAAGTTGGACAAATTAAATAAGCGGTTTAAATACTAGTCTTAATTCTATTTTTATCGAGGACATCTGTCGCCTAATGACTTGTGGTTTGCGCGGCTGTAGCCTTAAATCGACGTGTTTGGAAACAAAAAGTACCGCTACATTATTTTGCAAATTTTTAGTCCTACGAAGGTTGCTCAAACGCAGTTGCTGCTCAGCGCGAGCGCTTCAAACTCGTACAGAAAAAAAATAATACAAAAAAATCTGCCCGCTGCGCGGGCACATTCTCATCGCGTGCGGCTCGCAAGTTTGAGCACGCCTGGGGCACTGCTCTGTTGGATCTCGCGCTTTACGCTCGATAATGTACTTACCTGGTGCTTTGCTTCCGGTGTTTTACTTCCTCAAAATTTTTGCACAGACCTTTTAGAATTAAAGGTCAAACCACTGATAAGTGTAATTTGGTAATTGTGAATTCCTTTTTTTTTGGTTGAAGCTCCTTCGGCTTTATCGAATACATTCTCATCACGTGTCTCGCGCTTCGCCTTCAATTAGAGTATATGCATAACGCAAAACTTTCTATATTTTATTTAACTCTATTATACTAAATATATGTTATATTAATTTCTGTACCTCACTCCGGGGCTTCTGCTGTAAGCAAAAAATGTTGCCATGAAAAATTTTATTGTGTTGATACTTATTTTTATACTTATCTTCATATGTATACTTCATCTTGTGTCGATTTTCTATAAACTTAAACTTGTTATTTTTAATGGCATTTTCCACGATTGAAACAAAAACTATGCATCTTATCAGAAAATAGTCATGAAACGCTACGTAGATCTTTTTTATATGAACAATTTCGTTCCTTGAAATTTTTTCTTATCATGCATAGTTTTGGCAAAAAACTGATTTCTTCATTTTTATTAACATTTTTTACGATTAAAACGAAAATTACGCATCTTATCAAAAAATGATCAGCGAAGAAATTTTAGACCTTTTTAGGTGAGTAATTTTGTAATGAAACATTTTATTATCTTGTGCATTGTATTATCTTGTGCAGTTTTTTTTGAAAAATATAATTTCTTAATTTTCAATGTCATTTTTCACAATTCAAACAAATACTATGCGTCCTATCGAGAAATGGTCAATGACAAAGTAGACTTTCTCCTGGTGAATAATTTTTGTTCGTTTATAATTTTTCGTAGCTTGCATAGTTTGACCACAAAATGGAATTTCTGATTTTTTAGTATTTTTTTCTGTCCTTAAACCAGAACCGTTGGTAAAAAAGGCTGGTTAACGAACCTGACCTTCTTTTTCGGTCCCTAAAAATGTGTGCCAAAACGCAATTCGTTCCGATTAGTCTTTCAGGAGTGATCCAGTATACAGACGACGAGGACGACGACGACGACAATTAATGAAATCCACGAAAGTCAATTTTCACATAAAACCTTCTTATTGAGATGCGAATGTAAAAAACAAGAAAAAACTTTCTAGCTATTACTTAGCTATATCGAATTGTGGAAAGAACAGGCCTGCAACTGATTTACAGGGACATTAGTTGAGTTAAAACAACTATTTTAAGCCAGTAAAACGAATTTCCGAAATCTGGTACTTTCGCCCTTATGCGCTGGTACCCTTCAGTTGTAAAAAACTTTCTAGCTGCTGTGCTTGCGCTCTTTGAGCAAGATTACTTGTTCTAGCTGCTGAGCCTGCACACTTCGAGCAAGATTACTTTTTCCAGCTGTTGCGCTTGACTATTCCCATTCAAAATTATTTTCAAGGACTGCCAGAATCATAATTTCACTTCATTTTGACTTGACACTTGACAGACTGATTGTGAATAGTGAATAGTGATTGGACCAACTCGAAGTGATAAGTAACCATAAATTACTGATAAATTACAATAAATTACAGATAAATTACCATCAATTACCAGGAAGTTTCGTAAATTTTTGATAATTTCTGGTAATTTTACTATGAATTTCTATCATTTCCGAAAAATTTGTTTTTGTTGTTTCTAAAATCGAAAATTCCCTGCATTTTCTACAAAAAATATCGTGTGCAATAGATGCTGAAAGTAGGCAGTTATACTCGTAACTCGTGTGAAGTTTACAGTACTTGCCACCGGCTCATCCTCGGCTCGTAGCCGGCTCGTTTACGGATCGCCTCCAACTTGCCTCCGACTCGCTTACAACTCCCTTTCAATTCGCCTCTGGATCGTACACCAAACTTCCCACTCGTGTGGAACTGCCTACTTTCCGCACTTGAAAGACAATATATTGTTTTGCAACACTCACCTCGAAAGTAGGCCGTCCCATGTACCTAAATTATAAGCGAAGTGACTCATTCATTTTAAAATATCGGGAATAGTACTCGTGTATGCCATTGTGAAGAGATGATGAACTCTAATAACAATCCCGATAAAACTGGTGAAGAACATACTCCACCAGATATTGTTCAAGCAGTACCTGGCAATAAATGTAAATGCCCTAAATAACACACATTTATATTCACAAAAACTCATATTTAGATCTGAATTAGTCAAATTAAATTAATAGAAAAGCACAGTGGCAGTCTCTGAATCCATTATCTAATATTTATAACTAATTATTGCTCAAAAGTGACTTATATTATTTACAATTTGTTTGCTAATCTTATTTAATATTATAATTAAAGAATCACTAGTCGTTAGTTGAAATCCAATTTTAGGTTATGTGATTCAATAAAATTCTGGTTACTTTTCAACTGACATTGAGCACAATTTCATTAATTTAAGAAGCGAATAGGAAGCCATGAATTTGACTAATTGAGATTTCAAAAGTTGCTTGAAATTATTTAAAACTATTTTTTTATTCAAATGGAATCCTTGCTCTTTTTTTCAAAGATATCGATTTTGATCGACCCAAGTATCAAAGTTAGCCTGGGCCAAAATGTTGTAAATTTCATATTATTAAAAAAAAAAGATTCTAGACGCTCATGCCAACAAAAGAAGCTCCTTTTACTGCATATTTATTGTATTACTTCTAGGTCGCTTCAATTATTGATATGTCCGGTGCTTGCAGGCGAGAAGAACTGTACAATATCACCGTGAACGATGTGAATGATTGAGATTCAGTGTTTTCGATAAAACTTCCAAAAACGAAGAACTACGTCGTACGTTCTTTCACTCTTGTTGGGGAGTTCTACTCAATCGTTAAAAAATACTACGATTTCCTAGTGCTACTTTCGGGACGGTTGTTGCAAAAAATAGCGTGCGATACACGTGCGCGCAGGCAATTGATGATTTGTGTGAGTTTAGCATTCGTCTTCCTGCTCTTCGCACTCGTCTCCGATTTCCTCCGACTCTTGCTTCGGGGTTCCGCCTCATGCTCAGGAATTCACGCTCGTTGGCAATCGCCTATTTTACGCACTTGTAACACAAATAGCTATTTCAAAGCTGAATCTCTCATAAATTTATACCACTAAAGCGTCCGAAGTTTCCACAAAAAAAAAATGTACTTCGTATTCCTTTATGATATATTTTTAATTCAGTTTCACATTTCTAGCTTGTGGTATTCAGTTAGTAGTCCCCCAGGGAGTCAGACAAAAATTAAATACAAAATTTCTGACTTTTGAGAGACCACTGCAATTGGCGAAAACCAACTGTGCATCTCCATTTCCGAACCTAGAAATTAAATTTGATAATAGAACCGAACATGTTTCACATTCCTCGACTATAGCTTTCAAAAACCAGCCCACCAAGGAGTCAGATAAAAATTATTTAAAAAATGTTCGCCTTGCTGATGACCACCGCATTTGGCAAAAACTAACTGTGTATCACCATTTTAAAACCTAGAAACTAATTTTATAATAGCACTGAACAAGTTTCACATTTCTAGCCTTCGGCCATCGAAAACTAGTCCCCCAAGGAGTCAGATAGAAATTATTTAAAAAATTTTTGACTTGTGGGAGATCACCGTATTTGGAGGAAACTGGTCGTTTATCTCCGTTTTCGAACCTAGAAACTTAATTATATAACAGAACCGAACAAAATTCATGTTTCTAGCATTCGGCTATCAAAATTTTTTTCACCAAAGGTATCAGATGAAAATTATAAATAAAATTCTCGACTAGTGGAAGACAACCGTATTTGGAAAAAACTGACCGTATTAGAAATGAACAAGTTTGACATTTCTAGCCTTCGACTATCGAAAAATATTCCCCCCAGGAGTCACATAAAAATTATATATGAAATTTTATATTTGCGGAAGACCACCGAAAATTGAGAAAATTAATCTCATATCTCCGTTTTCGAAACTAGAATTTAAATTTCATAATAGAACCGAACAAGTTTCACATTTCTAGACTTTGGCTCTCAAAAACTAGTCCCCCAAGGAGTCAGATAAAAATTATTTTAAAAATGTTCGACTCGCTGATGACAACGACGATTGTCGAAAACTAACTGTGCATCTCCGTGTTTGAACCCAGAAATTAAAATTTATAATAGAATCGAGCAAGTTTCACGTTCTAGCATTCGGCTACCAAAAGCTATCCCCCATAAGGAGTCAGATCGAAATTATAGATAAAATTTTCGTCTTGCGAAAGAACACAGTAACTGGAGAAAACAGAACGGGTATCTCCGTTTCCGAACCTAGAAATTAAATTTTATAACAGAAGCAAAGAAGCCTTGCATTTCTAGCCTCCGGCTATCGAAAACTAGTTCCACAGAGAGTTAGATTAAAATTATACCAAAAATTTTCTACTTGCGCAAGAACACCGCGATTGGCGAAAACTAACAGCGTATCGACGTTTTGAACCTAGAAATGAAATTTGATTACTATGAAACACCGGCAGAATTACACGTAGTCAGACTCGAAACAATCCTGAATTGACCCAAGTGATTGAAGAGATAAGCAATCTTCCTATTAAACCCGCTAGGAAAGTTACTTCTAAATCAAAGAAGAAGTTGAAAGTATCTGGAGTCATTCCACCAGAACAACCAAACTCTAGCTCACTTATTCTATTAGTTTTGAATTAAAATCTTGTACCAGACAAGGATCAGCCATATTCAAGTTTAATCCAGAATAAATCCTCATATGAAATCCTTGAACTAGATTCCGGAAACTCATCAGAAAAACCCAATATTTTTTTTATATTTCTGGTACTTTAGATTTAATTTCTGTATCTGAAAAGAAAGAGATAACCTCTACTCAACCTGAAGTTCACTCTTTTTCTGAAATGTTTTTCTGGAATCAAAATCAAAAACTCATCGGAAAGAAATTCAAACACTTCTAAAAGTTCTTATCAGAATTTGCAACCAGCTATTAACCAAAACTCTGCAAATGAACCCTTGCAGGAAGGTAACGACCTAGCTATCTTTGATCCGCTCTCAACCTCTGAAAAAGCACTATCATCAGTTCTAGTGAAAATCAGAATCAAGGCGCTACTTTTGAAGCTGACATTTTTGCCCAAACAAACCTTGTGAATTCTACGGTAGAATCACTATTCAATGAAAGTTATATACCGTTAGAGCATTTTTGAGAGGGATGTACTGAGGCATAAGAAATTATTCCTAGGACTGTAAAGCTCAACCCAGTAAACATGATTCGAACCAAGTTAATTAGTGAAGCTAGGAAAATAATTTAAGCACCACATAAATCGGTGTATCAGTTTCAAGGTGAATTTGGAAATTTGTATCAGTGGAAGGATGAGAAAATTATCTCTC
The DNA here is from genome assembly GCA_032362435.1 of Melikaiella ostensackeni. Lineage (NCBI taxonomy): Eukaryota > Metazoa > Arthropoda > Insecta > Hymenoptera > Cynipidae > Melikaiella > Melikaiella ostensackeni. The sequence continues at coordinate 40,338,580 of JAUMHM010000005.1, forward strand.
ATGCAAGCAGACTTCGCGAAATAGAAAACAAAATTTTAGACATATACAAAATGAATAATTAGGGTGAATTAGAGGAAAGTTTTGTGCAGAGATTTAATAAAGAAATTGTTGATTGTTTTATGCGTGGCTTAAGACTTGAAATAGAGACCAGAATAGTGGCGAGTAAGACTTTCACGGAAACCGAAAATTCAGCATTAGAGGCAGAACGTCGTTTAGCAACAACCGCATCCTTAAGGAAAATAGAAAGATCAAAAAGCAAACAAAAAAGCGAAAATTCAGGTGCTAAAGATAATATGTTGGGTTTGGGTAGAATTTCATTCGCCCAAGAAGGTACAGTAATATCTTGCCAAATATGCGGAAGAAAAGGCCACATAGCTCCCATTTGTCGAGTACTGGGACAGTTTCATGGAAGATATCCTAATGGGCAGCAGAGATCTTGGGGGAACACATCTGGCGGTGCTCCCAATTTCAAAACCGGGGAAACTTTCTGAGTAGAAGCTCATCGAACCGACCTTGGAATTCTGACCAACTGCAAGGCAGAGGAGATCGACAGGACACGTCATCCGAAAATAGAAATAGGAATATAGGTCAGTGGCAGCTTAGGCAAAACACAAATAGTTGGCTGCGGCCTCAAGTGAGCCCCTAGAATCGGTTCTTTAGGGAAGCGCAACAACAGACAATTTTAAACGCACCAATAGTAGATCAAAATAATGAACTCTTAATTGCGGACATATGTCTTACTAAGAGTAACCCCATACCCTGTATTGCCTTGACTACTGATGGCTTGAAAACCCCTGCTTGAATGATGATTGACACGGGAGCGGGAAGGAATCTTTTGAAAGAAAATGCACTTGAAGTAACAATCCGGTAAGTGAATCAGTGTTGGTACGACTGTCAGGAATCAATGAGCACCCTATTTATACTCGGAGATAGGTTAAAGGTAATATTTTTGATATGTGACAACACTTAACATAATTCCAAACCACGTATCTACTTCAGAAGATGGAGTACTGGGTTCAGAGTTTTTCACAAATAATAACGTTAAAATAATTATGCGAATCGATTCTTGAAATTTTCAAACAAAGAAATATTCTTTTGAATCAAGTGAAACTATAACTGTGCCGGCTCGAACAATTACAGATTTTTTTGTGCATGTTGAAAATCACGATAAACAAGTGGGCTACATCATAAGAAGAAGAAATCTATTTAAGAAATGCTGGAGTAACAAATGAAAAAGGTGAAGCTTATTTAAAGATAGCAAATACTCTGGCAGAACCTGCAGAGATAATTGTTCCCAAAGTAATCATAGAAGATTTCTGTGAACCAATTGACAGTGATGAACCAAGTTTAAATAAGCGAATAATTTATAGTGTAAAAGAAGCAGACACTTCTGATCAACTATCAAACAATTTTGTGGTATCATAACAACCATCGGAGCAGCTATGTCCTTTTTATAATATAACAAGTGATAATAAAATACAAGAAATCAAAGAATTGCTTCGATTAGAACATCTGGGTAAGGAAGGATTAGAACATGTAGAAGGGTTATTAAAAAATTATGCTGATAGATTCCATATCCCGGGAAACCTCTCGGAGCAACAACCATTTTAGACCATCAAATACCAACAACAAACGAGTTACCTATTAATTCAAGACAACACCAATTTCCACCCATTCATAAGAAGGAAATAACAGGGCAAGTGAATGAGTTGTTAGAAAGTAAAATCATTAGACCCTCTCAATCTCCCTACAATACCGCTGTTTGGATTGTCCCAAAGAAATTAGATTCACACATTCAAGGCAACAAACGTTGACGCACGGTTTTGGACTTTAAAAAAATCAAAGAAAAAACCATTGGATCTTGCATTTGGATTCCACAAGATAAAAATGAAGCCTAAAGACTCACATAAAACTGCATTTTCAACACCTCGCGGGCACTGCGAGTTTGATTGTATGCCCATCGGATCAAAAAATGCTCCTGCCACATTTCAAAGGCTTATGGATAGAGTACTAACGGAATTACAAGGAGCTGATCTTCTCGTGTATTTGAATGACAAAGTGTTATAAGCAAATAGTTTAGAGAAACATGAAGAAATAATCAGCAATCTTATGAAACGTATGCGAATAGCTAATCTCAGACTATAACCGGACAAAGAAGAATTTTTACGTCCCGAAGTCAATTACATAGGTCACATAACTCAAAAGGACGATATCTGACCAGATCCCAAGAAGCTTGAAGCTGTTAGTGGGTTTCCTGTTCCAAAAAGGCTAAAACATATCAAACAATGTTTGGGGTTGGCTGGACACTACTGCATTCTTACTGATGAATTCGCAAAAATCGTTGCTCTCTTAAATGAATTCTTAGAAAAGGATATACCTTCTTTATGATGACATCAACAAAAAGCAGCATTTAGTACTTTGGAAACGAAACTTTGTGAAGAACCATTATTATTAATAAAACCCGATTTTTCTAAACCGTTCATTGTTGCTACTGACGCTTCTGGATTCGCAATGGGAGGAATGTTATCTCATGCCGAGATAGGAAAAGATCAAACTGTAATGTATACTTTCAGAGCTCTAAATGATCTGGAAAAAATACGGCACTCATAATGAGAAAGCATTAGCTATGACTTACTGTGCCAGTCAATGTTCGTCCTTACCTGTATGGAAAGAAATTCGAACTTATTACCGACCATAAGCCATTAATATGATTTCAAAATTCAAAAGATCCTTGCTCTTGTGTAACTAGATGGAGGTGAAATTAGCGGAGTACGATTTCGAGGTAATATATAAGGCAGGCAAAACGAATTTAAACGCTAATGCGCTCTCAAGAAATGCCATCGAAGAGGAAGCACAACCAAATACTTCAGGAATTAGTCGGATAAATCGAGTAGCTTTCGAATATGTTCTAATTATTTCAGATTTAGAAATAGAATTTCCAGACAGACCGAATGATCATTCAATACCAGAGGAGGATGAAACGCAAGTATCTATTGATTCAACTTGCACAGAAGAAATCAATTACAATACAGATGGAGGACGGCAAAATTTTGAGAGACATGTAGGCTCCGATATTGCACATGAAGGAGTTAAATGTATTCGCCCGACATATGTTTCGAAAATAGAAAAGCTTTGACCATCTTTACCATTACTTTTGCTATTTTTGTTATTTGGTGACAAATCTCAGAAAGGTATAAGCTTAAATCACAAAGAAATCTTGAGGGTGAGACTCAAGGTTCAACTCTTTCAGATTTTAGTCACAAACCTTCAGAAATTTGAAAGTTGGGACACAAATCTTCGAGAATCCTAAATTGAAGATGAAAATATACAGAAGTTCCAGGCTTTGAATGCAACCCTACTGAAATTCAAGACACTGCACGAGAAATCAAGTGTAAAGCACTGATGACGAGAAGAAGATTAAGAGAAGAAAAGGAAGCAGAAAAAGAGCTTCAAGAACCACGAGATTATCTGAATCCAAATTATGAAAAATGCAAATCCGAATCCGAGGATGAAAGGAGAGTTTCAGAAAAAAAAGGGGTAGACCCAAAACGATAGAAATTAAAGAATCCCATATCCCTGTTATAAAATGGAAAAGGGACCATCCACGGAAAAAATATAATCAGAATTTAAAAATTACGCAGGAGAAAAAGTAGTAAGAAAGCGATGAAGAAATACCAGAAGAAGAAATAAACTCAGATTCCGAATTTAAAGGTGAACTTTTCAAATGATCGTGCCATAACCTTCGGCGTATCAAAAAAGTCAAACGACGAATGCTATGGGACACAGTAAGCGGATCCTTTCGGTAGTTCGGAAAATGTGATTATTGCTGAATCAATTACAATATTGTTGTGGGAGTGTTGGACAACAGTGAATTTGGAAAGTCATGAAGTCATTCTACAATCAGGAGTTACGTGCTCACTTTCTGAGTTAATTTGTATATTCATTCTGGATTCATAAACCTTCAGATTATTGCAATACCAATAAATATGAAGTATTAAATGAAGGCTTTGCAAAAAAAACGTAGATTAATAAAAGTATTAATAAACGTAGATTAATAGATTAATAACACAAGACGTAACATTCGTTCTAGCTCAGAAGTCAATGGTACAAAACAAGAACGGGTATTCAAATAAGATTGTGGGGCACATAGAAAACATGGATATCTTATCATACGTAAACTTCAAATTCGTTTACGCAGAAGCACATATTAGAACTCAAGTGAAAGGGCTATATAACAATGTGCTTCATCAATGATGTACCTTAGAACAACAAGTTTTGAAAAATGCTCTAATGCTAGCCACTCAAGTTCCCGATGAATTCGCGTATCATCTTACGAAAGGCCCCGGTTATATGTCAGTTATAGCAGGTGAGGTGTAACATATAGTTGATTGCACACCAGTGGATGTAATTCTTAGACAAAGTCGAGAATGTTACTTGCAACTTTCAGTATATCATGAAAATACTACAAAATTTCTCACTCCCCGAACTCATATTTCAACAGATACTAGATAGCAAGTGTCTTGTAACCCTTTCATCCCAAACATGAACCTCATAGAAAAGCAGTGGATTAAAATGCCACCCAATACAGTGGAAATTAACGTCACCTGTTGTGATAAAACCTGGAACACAGCCAACCTGGGGATATAGGAAACCTATGTCATTTGCAACAAGCTGAATCTATTCTCAAGACAGATGATCATCAGACAACAGAAGCCGCGTACATTCTATACTTCGGAAAAACCACCTTTCTCATATTATCCCCATTCATTTTCCCCTACCGGAATATGGAATAATAGGATTATCATTCCTAAAGAAATATGAAAGTTACTCGCTAACGCCAAAAGTTTTGGTACTTGGCGAAAACAAGTTACCCATCTACGAAGAAGGGCCACTATATAAGAAGAAACACACAGCAAGTATGCCTGATCCAAGTTAAGGATACGGATTCAAACGTATGGATCGAAGGAAATAAGCAGATCCCAGATAACATTTACTCTATACGCCAAGGGGAATTATGGCTACCAATTTATAACTACGAGTCAACCACGTTTAAAATGCCAGATGAAATAAATTACGAAAAAATCCTCAATATACAGTCTCGAGACGAGACTCACAAAAAGAGAGGGGACGAATGTACCACAGGCTTTGAAGGCTTTAATAGAATTTTAGAACTGCAGAAAGTACTACAATTAAACCACATAGAACTTTCAATTGGAGAACAAATTAACAAAATCGTTACAACCTATCACGAGGTCTTTACACTACATAGAGACCCATTACCATGTGCCCAACTAACAGAGCACGAAATTACGCTAAGCTCAGGAATGATAGTAAATTTGAGATCATATAAGCTGTCAGAGGCCCACAGACAATTGACCTTGGAACACACACAGGAACTTTCAGATAAAGGAATCATAAGACATTCCCAATCTCTGTTTAACTCTCCGCTTTGGGAAGTACCCAAAAAAGGAAACAAACTACGAATGGTCATCGATTGCAGACACATTAATAAAGATACCGACCGAGACGCATACCCTCTACCGGTCATCGACGATATTCTCGACCAACTGGGACAAGCAAAGTTTTTTTCCGCTTTTGATATGAGTGCAGGTTTCCACCAAATTCCGTTGAATGAGGCATCCAAAAAATATACTGCATTTTCTACATCTCATAGCCCCTACGAATACAATCGTATGCCCTTCTGCCTGAAAAACTTGCCAGCCACATTCCAAAGAATAATGGACAACGCCTTCAGAGGTCTAATTGGCAGAGAATGTTTTCAGTACATACAGTAATTATAGGAAAACCCCTAGAAGAGCACAATCAAAACTTGATTAAAAGTTGTCGAAAGGATGAAGGCACTAGGACTAAAATTAGAACCAACTGAATGTGAGTATCTGCGACCATAACTTGAGTATTTGGGCCATCTACGCACCGAGGATGAAGTAAAACTTATTCCAGCGAAAACTGAAGCGGTAAAGAACTTTAGAATCCCAACCACAGAGAAGGAAATTCAGTCATTCTTGGGCTTGTCAGGATACTATAGAAAATTTATAAAAAATTTCTCTAGTATAGCGAGACCCCTCAACCAAAGAGTGATCATATTCGACTGGTCACCTAGATGCACTAAATGTTTTGTGCAACTAAAGAACGCCCTATGCTCAGCACCAATACTACGATTTCTAAACCTCAAGGAAACTTTTGCTCTAGCCACAGGCGCATCCAACCAATGACTGGAAGCAGTACTATCACAGATCGGACACCCATTCCTTTTTTTCAAGAACATTGAACAAGGCTGGAGAAAATTACACCGCCAGTGGTAAGGAATCGTTAGCTATAGTATGGGCGGTCAAATGACTCCGTCAATACGTATTTGAGATAAAAATTACAATTTAAACGGATCACAAGGCCTTGATCTGGCTGCATAACGTGAAAGACCCTAGCTCACGCCTACTAAGATGGAGACTCAGATTAGAGCAATACAAGTACGAAGTGGAGTACGTCAGGGCTATAGGAAATAGAGCTGCAGACTGCTTATTTAGACTATTACGGATTGCAAATCCAAGCAGAGATATAGTAGAGAAAGGAGCTACACCAAGGGAAAAATTACCTAACATAAAAATACCCGACACACCCATGAGGAGCGAATTAAATACCTCCACATTCAACAAACACAAACCCACAATCACTGGTCACGAGATAGTCAACAGCAGAAATAAAATTAAATCACCCAAAAGAAAAATGAGCAAGCCCTCCGAGGAATCGACTAAGAAATCAACTGAAGATTGGAAAATAAACCCGGTGACAAATGAAAGGATAAAAGTTCAACCAAATGCAGCCGGAAAGTTATGGGAACAAATTGAAAGAGATAATATGCCAAATTACAACAAGGAAAAGTGGCTAAGATACCTAGGTTGGTTGATAGACGATTTCAAGAACAAGAAATTAACTATAATACGGCTACACTTTGGAAGCCCTACGTTTACACTCATCGAAAGGGAGGAAATAGTAGAAATGATTAAATACTTGTCCAACTACTACGCAGACTCCGATTTCCTCTTATGTTTCACTAAAACTCGCGAACTAACTAAACAGGAAAAGGAAAAGGTTACGAGAGAAACTCACGGCGATCACTTGGGACAAAAAAATATCATGAGCAAAGAAAGAGCGACAGCAGAATGGACAGGAATCGACGAAGAAATGAAAAGGTAAGTCAAATCATGCCCTAACTACCAACTGCAAAAAGCAGTGAGGATAAAAAACCAGGCTACAGGTATTATCCCCGATATTTCTCTAAAGCCACATGAGAAAGTAGCCATGGGCATTTTCGGTCCGTTGCCAGAAACAAAGAGCGGAAATAAATTTGTTTTGAGTATCCGGAACAGATTTACAAAATGCACTTCATTTCTACCGATGAACAATGGAACTTCTGAAAGCATCCTGGATAATTTGATGGAAAATTACATTTACGTGTTTGAGGCTCCACAGGTCATTCTGACTGATCAAGGACAGAACTTCTTGTCAGAAATAGTTCGGCAATTTGAAGAAATGTTCAAAATTAGGAACATTAAAACTATTTCGTTCCATCCTCATGCAAACGGAAATACAGAAAGAATGCATTCAACTTTAAAAAACATGATTAAGGCTTCAACGACAGAAGATAATAATGAGGGGGACGAAAACATCAGGTTCATAAATTTTGCGATAAACATTACCAGGAACGAGACGACGGGACTCTCGCCCTTCGAGATGACCTTCGGTAGAGCCGCAAGTCTTCCCTTGACTGTGGCCCAATCACCTGCACTCACCTGCAGCCACTTGATAAGGAAATGGAAATTCAAATAGAAGAAGTACATACAAAAGGCTAAGGAGAGGATCCAGCTACAACAAGAGTAGTCTTAAAGAAGATTGGATAAAAGTATGACGCGAGCACATCCGATCTATGAAATTGGAAACCTAGTTAAATGGAAAAACAACAACATGTTAGACAAATTGGGATCCAGCTAGAAAGGTCCAGCTACAATAATCCAACTACTAGATAATAGCAACTTGGTCATAAATTAAAAATGTAAGATTACGAGAATTCATCTAGATCAAGCTATGCCTTTTCATGTTTCAGACAATGGCGTGTAAGGATTGTTTACCTACATCCTGGATATCCCAGTTTTATAAAAGGAGGAAGGTCTATTAAAACAGACAATTCCAATCCCTGAGAAAACTGCCAGTGTGTTCCTATCCATAATCCCGGACCATGAATTTGTAATCCACCATCGCGACTTCTATGTACCAACAGACAAAGTAACTACAGACAAATGTCAAACTATAAGTGAATACCTTATTTGTAAACGAAACCAACCAAACCGACAGTAGATATTAACTTAGATATCGTATGTGGGGAACACGTGAAAAATATAATTGCTAAAACGAGCACTCTGATTAGTGAAGAAAATTGCCAGTTGTAGAACGACTACGACAAATTAGACTTACCAAGGCATTAAGAGAATAAACAAACATATATACGATAAATGTAACCTATGATTTTAATTACGAACATCAAGATCTAGACGAACTTGAAGGACAGTTAATGCAGCTGGCAAACAAATAAATGTAGGCGGATTGAGGAGAGCCAAACTAAGTCTGGATGACACTCAGAATGTATTAGACCGAATATCAACGCACAGGCGAATAAAAACTTGAAAAAAGACTAGTCTGGAATGGATCCAATATTTGGGCTGCATCGCGATAGCTTGCATTGTATCGTTTGCCCTATACAGAAGCGGAATATTGAATGCACTCTCTAATTGTATCTCTGAGAAAATCTGCTTATTTTGTATACAGAACAAAAACGACGTACAACCACATGTACTAACTTACACGGCAAGCGCTAGGCTCGTCCACTATTCGAAACAGGTCTCACAATCAAACCTAGAAGGGTAATATTGAAGATTTTGGAGGGCCGAAAATTGTGCAGAAATTCTGTGCCTAATAAGCCAATGTTGAAGGAAAAAGGTCAACTTTATGAAAAGATATTGCACAAAAACTTCAAATTTCGCTGATTTTGAAAAACTATAATACCTCCGGAAATAATTAACTTTCTTAAAGGGTCTTGGGCTCATTTTGAAGGTACGTCTTCATAGCATCTTTGTAAGATATCAAGATATTTTTAGAATTTTTCCCTAGACTCTGCCCTTGGGTCAAACTTGGTGCAAAAAAATCGCAAAATTTTAAAAATGTGTGAATACTTTTGAAAATTTTTTAGTAATCATTATTCATCGTATTTTAATGATAATATTTTAGGAAAATGTATAAGAAATATTATTGTTTCAAATTTTCCAAAATCATTTGGTGAGTACAATCATTATTTGGAATTTTGCGACTTTTTTCACTAAAGCTTGACCCAAGGACACTCTCTGGGAGAAATTCAAACTATATCTCAATTTATAAAAATACTATGGAGACCTACCTTTAAATTGAGCCTCAGAACAGTTATTCCACTCTTTCGAAATTATCAAAACTTAACGTCTTTGAGCAATATTTCTCCATAAATAAGAGTCTTTGGACTTCAATTTTCCTTTTGATTGGCATGTACTACTTCCTCTTCCCTTTTCCAGTCTTTTGTGGCAATTTTTTTGAAGTTCTTGTCTTTCAATTGCAAAATTCTTAATCTATGAATTATTTGAAAGTGATTAAAAAAACTGATTTCCTTTTTGAATTATATACACAGTTATTTAAAGATAAGGTAAACTATTCTCTAAGGTCTAAGAAAAGGTCAAAGATTAATAAGTGAGAATCTTCAATTAAAAGAATGAAAGTGAATTTAAAAAAAGTAAATAGATAAAGGTCTCTAGGGATAATAGATTTAATGCTTCCACGATGATTTATCATAATAAATGGAGATGTTTCGGGTTTCAATCATGTGCAAAACTACAAATCTTGCCGACGATTCGTGAAAATTGCATTTCACTTCTTCAAGGCTAACCTGAAACTAGCCCTGAAGAAGTGAACTGCAATGTTCTCGAAACGTCGCCAAGATTCATAGTTTTGCACACGATTGAAACCCGAAACATTTCCTTTTATTATAAAGGTCTCTAGTCTTTTATTTTCCTTTTCATTGACATGTGCTACTGATCCCCTCCCCCTTTCCAGTCTTTTGTAGAAATTTTGAAATGCCTTTTCGTTTTGATGTCTTCAAAATCCTCATTCTGTGATTTATTTGAAAAAGGTTTTTGATTTTTAGAAAAAAAGACTAAAATTAATTATAAAAAAAATGTAAATAAAAAACGTAAATGAAATAAAATAAATAAATAAAAGTCTTCTTCACTATGATAATACTCTCTTCCTTTTTCGGGCTTCAGTGTCTCTACATAACCATTAAGTGTTTTCTTATCGACAATCCTTATATACTACCTTATCAACTATTTCTTGCAAATCGGCTTCAACACTATTTTTAATCCAAGAAGCTTGCGACCTTGCCCTAAGTTTCCGTTTTCTCTTACTACTACCAATCTAAATATTATAATTCTATACCACAACATTACTTCATTACTCTTCCTCTTGGCCACCTGTACACCACTCTATCACATGCAACCATGATTCCTGCTCATACCTACATACTCTACCCAGATTTTCCTCTCCATTTAACCAATACTTACATGACCTTACCCCCTCTCTTATTCTGAATCTCATCACTCCATTCCATTTGCTCTCGTTTTAAACCTTTTGCAGGTATTTCAGCTTCCCCTCACTCTTCGCTATCGTATTTCAGCTCTTGTACCTTGACTCTGAGATTTTTATCCTATCATTCCTCTCCTTGCCTTGCCTTCATTTCTTTCTATTTTTCTTTCCATTCTCTACCCCTCTCTCGCATACCACATTTGAAACTCATTTCGCATCTTTCTTCCTCCCATTTCGAACATCCCGCGTTGCCCCTCCTCTTTTTGCCTATAATCTGCCGGGCACATGTTTGTGCAATCTTGCTTCTTCCCCGTTTCTTAGTTTCTCTTCAAAATTCCAGGATCTTTTCAGTTGCCATACCACCATTTTCTCTCGTCCTATTTATGTCTTCAGTATATAACCTATCTCCTGTCTCGAACCAAAATCGTAGGTAGCAGAACTCCTCCACCAACTCCACTACCTCGTTATTTATCTTCCATTCGTACTCCACTCTACTTTTCCTATTTATAAAACATATCATCTTAGTCTTACTTACGTTCACTTTTGAATGATTTTCTCTCACATACTTTTCTAATGCCCTCATTATCAGACTCATTCCTCTTTTATCATCCGCTATTAGAACTGCATCATCTGCGTATGCTAGGGAATATACTTTGCCTGTTCCCAATATTGTCTTTCCTATTCCTTTCCTCTTCATCTTCTCCTCCGAGTCTGCTAATAGGTCGCTAATCATAAAAAGGCGCAACGGGCGCCCTTAACTGAGTCCCCTTCCTGTACAGAATTCCTCCCCTTTCATTTCCCCTATCTTCACTCTTATATTCGTCTCCACAGATATCTCTTTTATCCTCTCTCACAAACCTTCTTCTACTCCTCCCTCTTTCATAGCCTTCGATAGCACACTCCTGTCCACGGAGTCAAATGCTGCTTTAAAATCCACAAACAGTGCAAATAGTTCCCCTCTCTTCCGCCCCAAGTGCCTATGGACTAGAAAATTGAGCACGTAAATATTACTCGTGGTACCAATCCCATGAGTGTGATACCTCTATATTCCTCTACACTTTTTCCCTCTTTTTCCATAATCAACAGCACTACCAGCCCTGCCTTTCATTTCTCCTGCCACCCCTTACCTCTTCAAACCTTATTGAAAATCCTTCAGCTCTCTTCTTCCCTCCCGATCCCTTTCCCTGTGTTTCGAGGTTCTAACAAAGACCTTATATCCTTCGTCCTACACCTCTCCTCCTTGTTCCCCGGTCCATGTTTTCAGGTTCCCACTTATCAGCACCACTCCCTACACTTTTTCAACTGTCTATTTCCTCATAATTCTCCATCATCCCACTTCTCATCTCCTATATACGCAAACAACCATACCTCTCCCTTTTACGTCATCCTTGCTCGCTCCCTGCATCTTCCACACAAATATCCTTCTTCTTCACATATTATTTGCATACCTTTCCACTCCTTCTCATCCATCCACGTTTCGCTCATCATTATCACCTTCCACTTTTGCAATTGGCCCAGAATCATTTGTCCTTGTTTTTTAACCCTGACACATTGTAGGATGCTACTTTCACGTATCTCTTTTTACATTTTCCTCCTTTCTGTCTCCCATTCAATTCTTCTTGTCGTTTATAAACCTGATCGTAACACCTGTATTCTCATTACCCTCCGATTTTCCCTTCCATTTACTTCCCGTATCCGGTCCTCCCTCAGTTCTTCTAATCTATCGTCTCAAATCCAGACATCTATGCTTACCCATATCCTGTCTCTCCCAATCCTTTTCCTACTACCTTTATTCCTGTCAGCCCATGCCTTTCGCTCTGTTGGTCCATTTACTTTTTCCCGATATGAACTCACTCTTGCTCCTACCCCACTCAAGCCTCCACGACTCCTACCGCCTGCCAGATCACTCAGTTTCTCACAACATCCAACTTAACCTCAAAATCAACTCTCAACAACTTCTTTATTTATTCAGACACAATCGAACTTTCCACCATTCCCTCCACACTCACACTTTTACCTCTGACCCCCTTACTTACCACATCCTCTCGGTACTCACTCAACTTTCCCATTTTCACCAGCCAAATAATTATAGCACTCGAAAAACACCTCGTAACCTCTACTGGTACTGGTATAAACTATTGTCTCAAGTCTAAGGAAGGGTCTAAGATGAATAAATGAGAATTTTTCATTTGAAAAATTGAAGTTAATTCAAAAAAATAATATGTAAATAAATGAAGTCTTTAATCTTTAATTCTCGTTTTTATTGACATGTATTATTGATCCCCTCTCCCTTTCCAGTGGTATGTGGATATTTTGAGAATTTTTTTTTTAACATCTTTAAAATTCTCATTCTATGATTTATTTGAAAGTGGTTTTTAATTTGAAGAAAGTGAAATTAATCATGAAAAAATAAAAAAAATATTAATAAGTAAATGAAAAATATAAATGAATAGTCTTTAGTCTTTAATTTTACTTTTTATTGGCATGTACTACTGATCCTCTTCCCATTTCCAGTCTTTTGTGGAAATTTTGAGAAGTCTTTTCTTTTTCATATCTCAAAAATTCTCATTTTATGATTTATTTGAAAGTGATTTTTAATGATAAAAAAATTGAAATTAAAGAAAAATATAAGAGTAAACAAAAAACGTAAGTAAAAAATAATAAATAAATAAAATTCCTAAGTCTTTAATTTCCCTTTTCATTAGCAAACATGTACAGATCCCCTTTCCTTTTCCAGTCTTTTGTGGACATTTTTACAAGTCTTTTCCTTTTATTATCTTCAAAATTCTCATTCTGTGATTCATTTGAGAGTGCTAAAGAAAAAGTGGTTTGTTTTGGATATTATATGCACAGTTATTTGAAGATAACTGTGAACTATTGTATATAATCTAAATTTTAAGTCATATTGTTGTCTTGATCGTTGTTACTATTCACGTTACAGTGTTCGACATAATTCTTAAATAGGGTTGAAAATATCTCCTCAGCGCTGTTTCAAAAATCGAGACCTTCTCTAAAGATTTATAATTTTTTTCGTTTTGATATTCAAATCATTTAAGTATAATTTAATAAAAAGATGGGAGTGGGAGCGCGAGGCGCACAGGGGGGCGATGCCTCCCTAGTCTTATTATAAAATTGACATTTTGCCCCTACCTTCGACTTATTAAAAGCAGAATTCTTATTATTTTCCGTGCTTTGATGAGAAAAAAATTTTGTGTCAATATCATAAAAACTAAGGCACTTTAGGAACAGCTCAAAAAAGAGACATGTAGATAATTTTCGCCTTTAGTGTATATATTTAAATTGGACCTGTGGCGACAAGGAGATGATTGAGTGAACTTTAAATTTTTTATTTTATGACTTCATAATAAAATTTAAAAGAAAATAATGGGCAAAAACTATTTTCGAAGTGAATGTAAGCATCTGCCATTTTGGACAATTACAAATTTTTTGTTGTGAAAAAATTACTGTGTAAGTGAAACGTTAAATCTTATCACGTGCAATTTTGATATCCGTTTTGCATCTAAATGCACTAGATATTTGTCTATAAATGATTTCATTGATAATATAATTGCCTTTCAAAATTTACACATTCTCAAAAAAATGCACTTTTTAGAATCTCGTAACTTCTTCCTGGGACATTAAGAAAATCGGAAGCTTAGCACATAATTAACTTCCACTCTTATTATTTATTCTCTGTGGAAATTCCGTGAACGACCTTTCAGATCGTTATACTCTCAGCCTAGCGCATTCAAACAGTCGGTTAATGCGATGTAGTGTTGTATGTATGTTAGTGATAAGCCTATGTATTTTGTGAATTAAATATAATTAAGATATTCTACAACAAATTGCACTTCGAAAATAATGCTATTAAATCAAAAGTACGCACTTTCGCGCCCGTTCAAAAACAGATACTATTGATTCAAATGAATATACCATATAATTCATATCATCACTGTTGAGCCCGAGTAAATAATCATTTTTTCATTGAATATTCTTTTGAATGAATAGTATCTGCTTTTAAACTAGCGCGAAAGTGCGTACTTTTGATTCAATAGCATTTTTTTCTCAGTATACGCGGAAATCCTTTCTACAATAAATTGAGGGCCTCCAAGCAACAACTGCTTAGGCGCAGCGAGGCATTCTCCGTTTCTCTCTTCGTGAAGTAAAGTTTCGGGAAAGTATTCTCCCGAAGAAAAAATCAGAAAATGAAAGAAAAAAAATGAGCCTATGGAACGTTAAAAAGGCACAAATTATGTCCAAAAAATTTTTCGACTCAACTTGTCATTCACGAAATAAAAAATAAAAAATGGTTTACGAATTGGATCAAATTTAATACTTTTTTTGTACTCAACTCCTCGAAACATCGGTGTTTATCGATGAAATGAGCTCAAATTTGATGTACTGGCGTAAAATATGTTAGCGATGCACAAAACACTTGACTTGGGACAAAAAAGCTGTCTGTTTATTAATATTTTAATGTTAATCAATACGCGCTTCGCATCGTGTTTTTCGAGATTCCCCGAAAAAAAATATTGAGGAAATTTTGGACTTCGAAAAACTTTCGGCAAGAAAGTTTTTCATCAGAGTTCAAAGAAGTTTTCTGGAAAATTTCAGGACTCTAAAACAAAATCTTCGGATGAAACAATTAAAAATGTTTGGCGCCCGAACGTTGCAGAATGCTGAGTTTGAGCTCTCGCTCGTTTCGAGTATGGGCAGTTTTCGCGTGCGAGAGAGGATGATGGGTCATCGTGCGAGAACGACAAGGAAAAAAATATACACTGATACTTTTTGTGAATGATGATGATTATTACTTCAATTTTTTCATTGATGTATTTCGATCATTTTGATTATTCGTTGCATTGCGCAATCTCAGGTTTTAAAACGTGGTTCAATTCTCGAAATAAGTCAAATTGAATATTCATATTTATTATACTATATTTATAAGTATCATCATACCAGAACACATTTGGTTGACAATAATTGACAGATTATGTACTAGTATATACAGTTTTCGTAGTTTTTTGGTAATTTTCCGTATTTTTTTTGTAATTATGTGTAGTTTTTTATAGTTGTATGTAGTTTTCTGTATTATTCATATCTCTTTTTTTGGTTACTTTCTGTATTTTTTTCAAGTTGTCTGGGTTTTATTAACTTCTAATGTAAAACAGAAATTTCAATATAAAAACAACATAATCAAGTTAGATTCCCTAGATTTTCTTTGTTATTTATAAATCAAGGGTAGAAAAAAAACAACCCCGTAAACAAAATACTGGAAAATTAGATCAATAAAAACATAACTATCGTACCTTGTTTCTTGCTTTTCTTTCGCATTTCTTCGCCAACTATCCTCTTTACGAATCCTTTTTCTGCCTTTGTTTTTTTCGTCTCGATTCGACATTTTCGAATTGATTTCTTTGGGAATTATTCCGACATTAAATAGACAAGCTTGTAATTACGGAAGTACACGGATTATAAGTGCACTATGATATGTTATTTTATTGCGTAATGTAAAATATATCTTGCTACCCCAAATGTCGAAAAAAGACTGAATAATCTCGTCAAAAACAAAAGACGATCGGTTTCGCCTTTACTCTGTCGCTCTCGCACGTTGACCTATGATTCTCTCTCACAAGCGGAGACTGCCCATACTTGAAACAAGCGAGAGCTCAAACTCGGCAGTCTGCAACGTTCGGGCGCGAAACATTTTTAATTGTTTCTTCCGAAGTTTTTGTTTTAGAGTCCTGAAATTTTCTAGAAAACTTCTTTGAACTCTGATGAAAAACTTTCTCGCTGGGAGTTTTTCGAAGTCGACAATTTCCTCGATACTTTTTTTCGGGGAAGCTCGAAAAACACGGTGCGCGACGCGTATTGATTAACATTAAAATATTAATTAACAAATTGCCTTTTTGTCCCAAGTCAAATGTTTTGAGCATCGCTAACGTATTTTACGCTAGTACATCAAATTTGAGCTCATTTTGTCGATAAACAACGAAGTTCCGACGAGTTGAGCACAAAAAAGTATTAAATTAGATCCAATTCGTAAACCAATTTTTTTTTTTTATTTCCTAAATGACAAGTCGAATCGAAAAATTTTTTAGACATAATTTGTGCCTTTTTTAATGTTCTATAGGCTCATTTTTTTCCTTCATTTTCTGACTTTTTCTTCGGACAATACTTTCCCGGCACTTTGCCTCGCGAAAAGAGAAACGGAGAATGTCTCGCCGCGCCTAAGCGGTTGTTGCAATGGAGGCCCTAAATTATGAATAAATACAATTTTCTTTGAAAAAATAGGAAAATCTAAGACTACAAAATAAAGATTAAGTTTTTCATAATTTTCAATAAGTTTTTGTTGAAATTACGATGTTCTACAAAAAGTAACGAGAATTTACGATTTGCAGAAGCTATTTGTAGTTTTTTATAGTCTTTCTTTAGTGAATTACAATTTTCTACACATAATTATGAATAAATACAATTGTCTACGAAAAAAAGGTTAATCTACGACTCCAAAATGAAAGTTTACCCCTGGTGGAAAACAATTTTACGACCCGAAAATACAATATTAATTTTTTTAAATTTTTCATTGTTTTTTTTTTTAGAAAAATATGAATTTTTACAAAGCCTTATAAATAATTACAATTTTCTATGAAAAATTAAGAAAATTTACAACCCGAAAATTCAATATTAGTTTTTCTCTTAGTTTTTCGTAGTTTGTTTTGTTTTAGAAAATTACGAATTCCTACAAAGCTTGATGCATATTTAATTACATATTTTTATTAAAAATTAGGAAAATTTAGAACCCCAAATCTATCATTTTCTACAATTTATACGAAAACGTCATTTTCTTAGAACGTTTTAGTTTTTCGTAATAAATTTTTCCAGAGTATACAGATTTCCAAAATTTTGAATCTTTCAGATATTTTTGCAAGAAACTTAGTTCTAAAATTGGCCTTGGCAAAACTACGAATTTTGTGCTTTAAAAATCAGTTTACTATTTTCTTCTCTCGAGTTGTTAGAAATAAACTCAATATTAAAGCGATGGTAGTTTGACTAGTTATTATATAAAGACGAAAATAATAACTACGAAAAAACTATGCTTTGTCCGAGATGGGATAAAAATTCCTAGAAATTTTCATAGAAATTCATAAAAGTTTTCCTAAGAATTCATAGAAATTATTTCCACCTGGGAGAGAATTTGGATTATAAATCTGCAGTTTAGTGTGAATACATCGCAGTTAATTTTATTTGTAAATATACTACTTTATTTTAAAACATTAAATTGACTTTACTTCAGATCCCGAAAGAAATTGGAACCGTAGAAGCAAGTATGCTAAACGTGAATCCTTGCACTGCGTACAGAATGTTAAAAGATTTTGTTTCACTCCAACCTGGAGACACTGTTATTCAAAACGGAGGCAATTCTGCAGTGGGACAATTGGTCATCCAGCTTTGCAAAGTATGGAATCATAAAAACGTTAGTGTCGTTAGAGACAGACCTCAAATTTTAGAACTCAAGGTAAAATCCCTATTTTAATCGTAAAGTGATTTTATATATGTGTAATTTTAAAGATTTGGATCAAAATGTCCTATTTTCGTTTAAAATATATAATTATATAAACCTTTTTCAGTCCCAACTTAAAGAACTGGGTGCGACGGAAGTCCTAACTGAAGAGGAACTTCGAAGGACGGATTTGTTCAAAAGCAAAAAATTGCCTCAGCCAAAATTAGCTCTAAACTGCATAGGAGGACAAAATGCTCTCGAAGTTTTAAGACAACTCGGAAGCAGTGGTGTAATGGTTACTTATGGTGGAATGTCCAGGGAACCAGTTACTGTTCCCACTTCTGCTCTAATTTTTAAGGTAACTTTTATTCTTTGTCTTACAATAATATTAAACGTTCGAAACAATTCACGAATTTTTTACACAGGACCCGGACTCACATCACTATTGATATTACTTGACACTTTTTTTTCAGCGATGCCATTATTTTGATTAAAATGCCACTAATGCTACTATTTTATTGTAATTTCTCGCTAGTGCCACTTCTTCTTCACTATCCCTTGAAAAATATTTTCGAACTTCTTTGCTGATTGGCTAAAGTAAAATGTCTACCATCTCAAATACAGAAATATATACCAGAAAACAGACCCAAAGACTTAAAAGAATTTATTTAAAATACTTTTAATTCATCTATTCTTTATTAACATCTTAGGCCTCGGATTCTATGACTTTTTCGACTTTTTGAACAAAAATCTTTCAAAATTAACTACGAAATTCTTGGAAATTAAAAAAAGGAAGGGGATTTGGAGGTTGCCTTCTTTTTCTTTGCTCTTTTTTATTTAGGTTTTTTAATTTGAATGGAGACATTTAAGAGTGTGTTGTCCAAATTTTATCGTTAGACTCTTTTTGTTTTTAATTTCCAAGAATTTCATAATTAAATTCGAATGTTGGACTTTAAAGAGGAATTAAAACTTATTTATTCTGAATAAAATTACTTAAATTTTACCTTTCAAAATTGTACAGTTTTATTATGTAACATTTATTGGTTGGACATTTGAACGTCGAAAAAATTCGAAATCGAATAATTTCAAATTCGATAATTAAGAAAAAAATGCATAGGAATTTCAATCGTACTGTTTTGTATAATTTCCAAATGAAAGTTGATATATTTTAATACATCGAATAATCATTAAAAAATTTTAATTATGTCAAATTGAAAGAGTATTTGAAATTCAGCAATTTGTTTTAATCACATTCAAGAGTAAAAACAGTGCTAAATAAGAGCAGCCATCTTTTGTTAATAAGAACAATTTCATATTCAAATGTTTTCTGTTTTAATAATCGTTAAAATTATAAATCCTTCCCAATTAATAAGAGTTCAAATAGAAAAAATTCGAGCTTGGCAACGAATGAAGTTGATAATAAACAACGGAAAAGAAAATATAAATTTTTCGACTTTGCAACCAGTTAAATTTACATATAAAAAAAACTAGGACCTAAAAAGTATTCCAAATTGAAAAAACATTTGAATTAACTGAATTTTAAAATTCAAGAAACTCAAGTTGAAAATATGATGTAAATTGTAAACTTGTCTCATTTTAAAATAATGCAAGTTGATAAGTTTAAATTTGAAAACAATAATGTTGGACACGAATCAATCTATTCAAAGTATGTAGAATTCCTGGAATTTAAAAATACTCCAAAATAAAAATGATCGTGTTTGGATACAAACATTTTGTAACAACCCAGGTATAAGAAATAGAATTAAAAAGTTTTATAACAAAATTTCATTAAATGGTAACAAAATAGCAAAGTAGTATTTTTATAATTCAAGTTTAGAATGTACAAAAAAAATCTTTTATAAATTCGAAATACCTCCATAGAATGCAAAATTATCAATATAATTTCATGGAATTTCTTTACAATATTGTTTTGTTCAATTTTTGTATGCCTTATAACTTTAAAAAAATTTTTGTCTAGAAATTTTAAAGTTTTAAGTCTATTTCATAACTTCATAGTTAATTAAATTTCTGCAAATATAATTTGCAAATCCATAGGATTATATGCTAGAAATAAGCAAATTGAAGTTACTGCATATTGTTTACTGTTTTGTGTATTTTTCTATGTATATGTATAGCGTTGGATTTAATTGGCTTTGTAAAGGAACAAAAAAAAAATTACAAATTGTAGTTCTTTTCGTGAAACTTGTATTCTCTGTATTCATAAAGAATTACATTTTTCGAAATCTTATGCGACTCACGTCACTTATGCGGCTTTTTCAAAAGCATTCTAGTCTATCCAAAGCCTGCGTGGTATATATATATATAATTAAAAAAATTGGCCAAACAACCACCGCAGGGTCCCTCTGGGAGCGACTGCCATCCATGAAAATGACACCGGCTCCCAGTAGAACCGCGGT
>JAUMHM010000005.1:40359268-40372266 GCA_032362435.1 Melikaiella ostensackeni
AAAGCAGTCTTGCCTTACGCCCTGCTTAATATCAAACCAACCGCTCAATTGTCCAGTAACTCTTACACTCGCTTTAATACCATTATATATTGCTTCTATTGCTTTGAGAAGCCAACCATTTACTCCATACTCTTTCAGGACTTCCCAAAGTTTAGTTATCTTCACCTTATCAAAAGCTTTTTCCATCAACAAATGCGCAGGAAACTTTTCTGTTTACTCTCAAACTTTTTTTATGGTGTGTCTCAAGCTTAATATCTGATTCGCACATGATTTCCATGGCACAAATTCATATTGGACTTTTCAGATCCTTTCTTTAGTTTTACCTGAAGGGCGGACCACTCTCAGTTTGCGTGTACGAGGAATATATTCGCATAGAATACTTCGAAATACTTGAGGATATATTGGAATATTTGGGAACACTTTAGAATAGTTGGGTATACTTCGAAATATATTTCAATGAAAATCACAGTATACTTAAAAAAATCAGTCTGCGGCTTGGTTGGGAGGGTAAACTTCTATTTATGTTTCATACATAAAACTGCATTAAAGAAATGCTAAGATTTAATATTTACATTAAGGCGGTTTTTTGTCTATTTATCCAAATTTTTGAATAATTGTGTCATTGAGATAATTAGTAGCATCGGTACGAACCAAATTGTACAAATTACGCTCAAATGATTCAGAAGGCATGATGCTTGATATACGTGTTCTTCGGACTCGAAAAAATTTTAGAATCGGGTGCCCAAAAATTTCAAGTATTTTTTTTTACCAGAACGATTTTTTGTAAAAGTCTGGTATTTTTCAAGATAATAAAAATAACAAACTTTTCCTGTTTGATTCTTGTAAGAAGTTTCTCAAACCTTCCAAATCCGCAAGGAAATTTTAAAAAGCTTGAAAATTACGCAAATGGCGGCCATTTATCTGAAAATAAAAATTTGAGTTTTCCAAAAAATAAATGATATAATCGGAAAAAACTCTGCATTTTCTGCCAAAATAGTTGTTTTGCTTTCTGACTCCTAAAGTACGTGTAAGAAGTCACTTTCTCACGAATAAGGATAGTACTTTCTAACGTTGAGAATGTCTCTCTAATGTGCTGAAAAACTAATTATTATGCGAAATGAGGCGAAAAAAAATCGAGTTATGTGTTGGTGAAATAAAAAAAAATATTAAGGCATAGGATGCGCTTGTCAACTCCAGAAAATATCAAAATATCAATATTTAAAACAAGATAGATATAAGTACACGTTAGTAGAGTAAAAATGCAGAAAATAATTCAATCATTTGAGCCGAGCAAAAAAAAAGTTGTGGTACGGCACCTGATAAATGCAAAAAAGTTGTTAATGCCCTCTGTTCGGGATTTGAATTTAAAAATTCGAAAAAGTTTATCTAAGGGCTTAAAAATATAACGAATTATTTTTTGGCTACAGCTTTTAGTGTTAAATAACCATTGAAAATAAAAAATTGAAAGAAAAATTGTTGTGTCTGATACAATTTTTTTCAAAACGTAAGAAACCACGTTTTCAAATTGAGTAAATTACTCGTTCCTGAATAAAAGTTGTAAATGTCGTATTTAAAAGTGCTCAAGTTTGAATCGAAGAAACATGTAAGTATTTTGTAATCAAAGAAACATGTGAGTATTTTATTAGTATGAAAAGAAAATATTTTTGCACCTTTTGAAGCGTTTCCAAATCGTGAATTTTGCCTTTTTGAAACGATTTCAACACTTTGAAAACGATCGTCGAAATCCCTAAAAAATACCTTGAAATATGTGAGAATATTTGAAAATACTTCGGAATATTTGAATACTTTGGAATATTTGAGAATACTCCGAAATACTTTGGAGTTCTTAGGAACATCTGGAATATCGAGAATATCTGGGAATATTGACGGAATATATGGAAATATTTCGTGAGTGTGCGAGAAATATCCATGTGTTCCACCCCTCGGTTGTACCCATAACCTTACCAATAAGAATTTTGATAAATATTTTGCCCACGGTACTCAGTAGTCTAATTGCTCTACGATAATTAGTACAGTCACCTTCTCCACCCTATCCGTTGTTCAGTGGAACAGTAATCGCCTTTCTCCAATCATTTGGAACTTTACCGTTCTCAACAAACATGTTCATAAATTCGTTAAGCCACACAAACAAATATTCGCCACCGCTCTTAAGCATTTCAGCAGTGACACTGCCCACACCAGCAGCCTTACCATTTTTGAGTTTCCTAATTGCGGGTATAATTTCGCGGGTATCGATTCTTAGTTCGCCACCTACAACGGGGTGTTCCTGTAGTGTAAAACCTTAAGCATTTCCTGAGTTAATAAGTTGGGTTATTTAAATTTAATTGTCTTTCAAAGTTGATCATAGTACTTTGTATGCAGAACAATGTACGATCTTAATATTTTAATGAATATATTTACTGATGAAGGTTATGTCTGTGATTGTTTCGAGATTATAATTGGGGTGGAAGCTGTGCGCATTTCCTTGTTATGCTCTTGGGCACATCAGCTAGGATCGTGCGTTTTCGATGTGATTCGGGCGTTCGCAACGCACCAGAGTTTATTGTTATACCTCTCTTCGTGCTGTGTAAAATCCGCTGTGAAACTGACGCCAATGAATAAGAAAAAAAGAAAAAGTTTCTAGTATCTTTGATTAATTTGAAAACGGCGATTATGGTTTGAACATGGTCTTTACGAGCTGAAGTGCTGAAAAGCAAGAAAAGTGTCGTGTGTAAGTACAAGGAAAAGACTGGCCTCTTGTGCGTCGTACGCTCTTAGTGTAAGCGTGCCTTTGAGTCCTGCCATAATACGCAGTTCCTGTTTGACTATACATGGGTGCTGGCGACACGCCCGCTTTTTTTTGTCAAGGAATAGACATCTTGTCTATTAATTGTGATTTGAACTAAAACTAACTTTGAGTTTGGACGCTTAACCGCTACAATGGAGGAGTTTAATTATCCCCGAGTTCTCAAGGATCAAGAGACGCTTCATGCGTCCATCAACCGCATTTCTAACCGCCTTATGGTGAATGAAAATCCGGAAAAAAGCGCCCAGCTTATTTGCTAGCGACAGCTTGGGTAACCTTGAGTTATGTGCTGCTGCTTTTATGACGAAACTCATTCCGTTTGTTGTTGCTTCTCTCCAAATAGTTGATGTGCCTATTCTCTGCTGGACAGATTCTACCATAGTCCTTGATTGGCTGAAGAAACAGCCAGTTATGTTGCCAGTGTTTGTCGCTAACCGAGTTTCTACAATTCAAACCACTTTTTCTTCTGCTTCCTGGAATCACATTTCATCTAGACAAAACCCAACTGATTGAGCATCACGTGGCCTTGCAGCGGATGAATAAGCAAATTTTTCTCTCTGGTGGAAAGGTCCAACTTGGCTTTCCCACTCTTGGGAAACTTGGCTTCAGCGCAACAACCAAACTCTCGGACCGGAGTCAAAAAATTTGGTTTTTGCTCACTCAGCTACCACTGAGGCTAATACCGCTGAGAATGAGAGTGATTGGCAGTCTAGGTTGCTTTCACGAGAATCAACCTGGGCTTGCTTACTTCGCGTTACCGTTTACGTCTTGCACGCGATCAAGACTTTTTAAAAAAGAGTTGTCTTCCCTAGATTTTCATATGCTAATGAGATTCGTGAAGCTCCTGCACTTTGGGAACGCTATGTTCAAACAAAGATTTTTTATCGCGATTTTGCTTCCTTACAGACAGGTTAAAACCAACAACATAATCTCCCTTGAAAAAGCTCAATCCTTTTCTTGATCGTGATGGCCTCGTTCGTCTTGGTGGCCGGTTGAATCAATCAAAGCTATCAGATTATCAAGAATCTGCCGCAAGTTTGCCTAAACATAGGGTATCAACTCTCATATTCGAGCAATTTCAACGCAATTTGTTACACGCCGGGATTTAGCTAACCATTTATATGGCCCGCACACAATATTGGATTATTAGCCCACGAAATGAGATTAGGACAATTGTCCATCGTTGTGTAGTGTGTGCACGCGATAAAGCTAAAACGGAAACTCAACTTATGGGTGATCTTCCAACTTCAAGAGTCACACCATCACGTCCTTTTTCTCACACTGGAATTGATTATACAGGTAGCACTGCCTCTTTTATAGCCGCATTCAGACGTTCACCTAGCGTTGATGTGTACAGCGATAATGACCCGAATTTTCGCGGTCCAGATCGAGAACTTTCGCAAGCCTCCCGGACTCTGCCGACCGTTTCAAATTTAGCTTCTCATATAGCCTCAGATGGCATAACTTGGCTTTTTATCTCTTCTATCGCACCACACTTTGGTGGGTTATGGGGGGCTAGGATTAAAAGTGTTAAACTTCACCTGCGCAAATTATTGACGAATTCTACTCGGACTGTTGAAGAATTCGAAACGCTTTCGTGTCAGATTGAATGTTGTTTAAATTCCCCGTGTCTGTCAATGAGGATCCGGAGAGCTACGAAGCGCTCACTCCTGGACATTTTTTGAGTGGATCCACTTTAGAAATTGTACCTACAGTTCCTGTATTTAATATAAACGCAAACATCTTGTCTCGCTGGGAGTTTTATCAAAAAATTTCACAGCATTTTTGGCGCTTATGGTCGCGTGATTATCTTCAATCATTGCAACAGCGAACCAAATGATTTTCACATCGCCCAAACCTAAGAGTTAGAGATCCTATATTGCTAAAAAATGCTAATCTTCCCCCTGCTAAAAGGGAATTGGCACGTGTTACTCAATGTATTCTAGGGCGAGATTGGGCAGTTCGAGTTGTTTATGTAAAGACTGCGCAATCTGAGTCTGTTCGCTCTACCTCGCAATTAGTTCTTTTGCCTATTTCTAACAAACCATAGATTATTTGATGAGTGTTAACTCACTTAATTATTATTATTTTGTCTGATTGTTTAAAGAATGTTATTGCGATCTTTTGCTAAGCTCGCAAGGTGGCCGGTATGTTTGTGAATTTTTCAAGATTATAATTGGTGTTCAAGCTGTGCGCATTTCCTTGTTACGCTCTTGGGCCCATCGGCTTGGATCGTGCGTTCTCGACGTGAGTCGGGCGTTCGCAACGCACCAGAGTTCATTATGATAGCTTTATTCGTGCTGTGTGAAACCCGCTTTGAAACTGACGCCAATAAATGAGAAAGCAGAGAAAGTTTCTAGTATCTTTTATTGATTTGAAAACGGCGATTACGCTTTAAACAGGTTACATACACCACTTTCTGCAAGTTTCATACTCCAAAAAATTATTATCATTTAAGGGTCCCGAACAATAGAGAAATTTAACACAGCTTCCAACAGGCTGATTATATCCGAAGCGGTAAGAGTTCAAGTTGGTACATAGAGGATCGGGCATGATGGGGAGCAGACAATCTATTCAGAAAATAAAAAGTTCTATTATTAGTAAAATTCATGTTAAGTATATTTTTTATATTTATATTATTTAATTTTAATTTGCAATGATAGTAGGACGTATTGAGTTCATGAACTGAAGTGGTACTCTCCCAACTATGCATGTCTTACGTAAAACTATCAAATGTCCAACTTACAAGCCCACCAGCACAAATGATACACTCCCAACTGCGCACGTTTTAATTGAAATCACCAGATTTTCAACTTAACAGTCCACGTGCACAGATGGGACACTCCCAATCATGCACGTCTCAATAAAAACGATCAGATTCTGATCTTACAAGTCTACGTGCATGAATAGGAGACTTCCAACTGTGCACGTCTCAAATTATACGATTATATTATTAACTTACAAGTCCACATGCACATATGGGACACTCATAACTGTACATGTGCACATGTGGTAACCTGCCAACTGTGCACGTCTCAGTTGAAACGATCAGATTTTCAACTCACAAGTCCACAGGCACAGATGGTACAATCCCATCTGTGCACGTTAATAGTTAGTAGTATACTATCTGTGCAAGTGGACTTGTGAGTCGAAAATCCGATCGTTTTAATTCAGACGTGCACAGTTGGGAATGTACCATCTATGCACGTGAATAGTTGGTAGTCCACCATCTGTGCACGTGGAGATGTAAGTTGCACATTCGATCGCTTCAAGTGAGGAAGTGTACCATCTGTGTACGTCTGAATTTCAACGTGCAGAGTTTGGAGTGATCCATTTGTGCACCTGCACAGCTGTGAGGGTACCATCTGTGTAGGTCTGAATTTCAACGAGCACGGTGGCACGTACACAGTTATTCTGTGCAAAGTTGTCCAGAACCCATTTTGACTCCCAACAGCAAATAAAAAAAATAGAATATAAAACCACCCGATAATAAAGTAACGAACAAATGGAGTAAAAATCGTTACAACTTACCAGATTTTTTGTGTGGTCTTTCTACTGGTTTTTTTGAGTCTTTTTTTGACATAACACTTTCTGGTTTCATAATGATGTAGAAGAATAGAAATAGAGCAAGAATTTTGTTATTCATATTCGAAATAACTTTTGCTTTTTCACCTAATATGTTCTTTAATGTTCCATCTGTAGCTTCGTCTTTGATGAACAAATTACTCTGCTGTTCTGCTAACGATCTTTTGTACTAACGTGTTCACCTGAATATGAATTATTTGACGAAATAACCTAATTTATAGCCTCAGTAGTATCAAAACAACGTGACTTGAGTTTTTAAAATTTATGTCAAAAGATTACGAAAGACAGTGTCTATGTTTTTTTTCCTGCTAGCACTTATCTTAAAAATGGTTTGTATTGAAGGTAATAAAACGCACACACGATTTCGAAACCGTAGCAATTCAATAGTGACTGCAAAAATAATAATATTTTATTGCCAAGAAGAATTGTGATAAATTGTAAACATTTCGTTTAGAAACAATGTTGTCAGAGCAAATAAAATATTTTGATATTTTTAAGTAATAACTCTAAACTAAGTATCCCATAATTGTAATTTATTATTTCTTTTTATTGTATTAATTGAAAATTGAATACTATACATATAAATGTATTTTTTACGTCTTTTAAAACTTACGTGTTTCCGAAATGTAGAAGCTTTAAAATTTGGAGTTTGAACAAGTTGGGTTATTTACTAAAATGCATTGTATTCGAAGCTTAATCCTAGTACTTTATATGCAAAATAATGTACGATTTCGATATTTTAATGAATATACGTATTTGAAAATGAAGGTTACATACACAATGCCTTACATTCTTCAGATTTCTCAAAATTGTTTGCATTTTTCAGAGGTTTGTTAGTCGGACAAAAAGGAAATTTAACGCATTTTTCTAAAGCCATATTATATCCATAGCGGTACGAGTTGATGTCTGTACATTTATTATCGGGCATTATGTCCAGTCGACAATCTATTTGAAAAATAAAAAGTTTTATGAATACTACAATTCAGATTATGTACATTTTTTATATTTCTTTTAGTAAATTTTAATTCATAATCATAGCATAGGACGTATCAAATTTTTTGATATTTACTTCTAAAAGAATTAAAGCTTTCTGTTGGGTTGGGATTAAAAGTGGCTCTACGTAAAATTTTATTAAAAATTGTCTGTTCTCCCTCATCGAGGTTGTGGCCAAAAATCGCGAAAATTGATACATTTCTTATCTTACTCAGGTCACTATTTCTTCTGACCACTTAGATCTTATAAAAAAGTCGTCCTTGAAAATAAAAATAAAAGTGTAATTTTTTGAGATTTCTGCTACATCCTCGATGTGAGAAAGTAGAATGATTTTATTATAAAACCCAAGAGAAGTCATTTTGATTCCCAACAGTAAATACAAAAAATAGAATATGTATAAAACCACTTCAAAATGAAATAAGAAAAAAAGGAGAAAATGCATGAGAGAGAGAGATCTGAATATGAAATTTATTACTTGTTTCTTCTAGTGCTTTATGCACGTACAATAAAAATTATGTTAGTATATAAAGTCTTATTTAAAACATTAGAATATTATATAAATGATTTTTAATTAGTGAAAAAATTGTTGGCGGAAATTCTGTCATTCCATAAACATTAACCATTATAATTCATTGTTAAGTTATAAAAAATTATTACGACTTACCATCTTTTGTTTTTGGTAAAGCTCTTCCTGTTTTCACAATGTTAGTGCACAAACTTTGACAATCTTCCAGTTTCTCGAAATTGTTTGCATTTTTTGCAGGTTTGTTAGCCGAGCAGAAGGAAAATTTAACACATTTTCCTGAAGTCAAATTAAATCCATAGCGGAAAGAGCTAGCGTTCTTACATTGGTCATCGTTCAATATGTCTAGTAAACAATCTATCGAAAAAAAGTTTCATTAACAAAATGCATTTTAAATGTATTTTATGTTTGTTTTAAGACGTATTGAAATTTTTTCCCCTTATTTCTACTTTATGCACAAATTAGTAAATTTGTTTTTGATTTCAAATGAAAAAGGAAATTTATTTACTTGAGGCTCCATCGGTCTTAAGGAATACATTCTCATCATAATATTCGCGCATCGCACTCGATTTTCTGTGCTCATCGTATAATACATGCAAATAAATAGTTAGAGACTATTAAAAAATTATCTTGATGATTTACGATTGGTCCATGAAGAAATGTTTAACGGCAATTTCATTTGATTTCTTAAAAGCACAACTTATACTCCTATGACTTATTTCTTATTTCGCGTCGTTTGGCTCAATATATATATATATATATATATATGCCAATACCATTTTCCATACTTGAAAAACAAACTAAGCCTCTTACCAAATAATGTTTGGAAGAAAAAGCTTGCAGGTCTTCGTAAAAGCAACAATTTCGTTATCCTAACTTTTTTTCGTATCTCGCATTATTTAGCTCAAAATTTGAATTTTCGATTTCTGAAGAAAATTCAAAGAGTTGTTGTGACAATCTTGTAGGGCTTTAAAAAAGCAACATTTTTTTTTTGTTTTGGTTTTTTCTCATATCGTGCATTTTTTTCCTTGAAATCTTAATTTTCCTTACGAAATAGTCGTTTCATTACGAATAGTACAAATAGTCGTACATATAATTTTTAAATCTTAAAAAAAATAGTCTCAAAAATTTTGAAAAAGCTCTAACTTTTTGAATGTTTATCTAAAATGGCTGGCTAAGGAACTTGACCTTCAGTTTTCGATACAAAAAGAGTGTAATAAAGGCCAATCCAAAAGAAGAATTCTTTCAAAAGTATCGCGCTCACAAACGTGCATACACTCATGCATATATAGTTACATACATAGTTACATACATACATACACACATGCATACATACATACAGACATATATATAAATATACATACAGACTTCCAGACACATTCGTAAAAACCTGTTTTTCGGGTTCAGGGGGTGTCAAAACGTGGACATTTGACAGAAAAAGGGGGGCGGGGTCAAATTTTACACAAATCTAATACCTTCTATTATAAGAATGTAATAAAATACTTTTTCGCTCCACCCTAGTACAATATCATTCCCAAAATTTTCAAAAAATAGCAAATGCCATCTTTCTACAATATTAAGAAGTTTCAGTCGACATTTTTAGAAAATGTGGACAAGATTTACATATTTGAAAAGTTCTAGTGGGAAGTATAAATAACAATTTTCCATTTAAGTTTTAATGTTACATCAATAATAAATGTTCATTTGTACATAAACACGATGTCAACAAAGCAATAAACTTATTATTTGAGAATTTTTTCTTACACGGAAATTTTTTTTTACACTAGATTAAGTTTATAGCTTTGTTGACATCGTTTTTATGTGCAAATGAGTCAACTTCATTTAACAAATTTTTATGAATATAGAAAAAAATACTCAGACTTATTTTCAAGTATTTGTAATAAACTCTTTTATTTTTCGACTGGATTGAATAACCTTTTAAATAAAGACGCAAAATCATCAACACCAATAATTAGTAAAATTACGCTAATTAAGTCAAAGGAAGAGTGAGCTAATACATATTAGCAGAGAATCACTAATTCGATTAGGTGAAACGTTTGCTAAAACAGTAGCCGAAAACTATTAATTTATTAAAGAAAATATATCAATTAATTCGACTTTTTTTGAAAGAACTTATAATCATTAAAAGTCCTCTTCAATTTTTCGAAATACTTTGAAACAAGTTGAAATTAATTTTCATTGATATTCATTGAATCCCACGATTTATCTAAAATTCTACCAAATGGCCTAAAATCTTTAGAAAATTTTCTGAATCCATTTAATTCTTTCGAAATCTCTCAAAACCTCGTGAAATCCTTTAAATCAATTTAAATCCATTGAAATCTTTCGATATCTCTTGAAACCCCTCAAAACAAAAAAATTGAGGATTCATTTTTGACCTTGGTCTGGAATGGGAAATGGCGATACGGAAAAACAAATATTATACACTTGGCAATGCAATCACGCATACTTAAAGCCCGCTGTAAATCCGACGAGGACAGCAAAATCTTATCAGAAAAAAATTAACTCAGCTGCTGTTGTTTTCAATGTTATCGATTGTTTCCTATTTTCAGTGGAAAGAAAAATATAGATTTTGTCCTTGACTAATCGGATTTAACCGAGTTTTTTTAATGCTGTTTTTTCCAAATACAGATTACGGGAATCTTCAGATTTTAATTTAAAATAGCTCATTTTGACCGCTAAGAAATACTCTAGAATCTAATCAAATTCAAGTTTGTAGTTAATTTTGCATTTATTGATATTAGCTTCCAATTAATGATAGCAGAAGTCGTTTATATGAACGAATAGTTCTTCTTTTTGATTACGTCATAATATTACAAATCGATGAATTCGGTTATTTATTTTGAGAGAATTATTTTCAAAAAAGTTCATTGTAAATTGGCCGTGGCTACGTGTACCAAAATTTCCGTAGGTATAGCTAGATCTCTAAGGTATAAATAACAAATAACTGATGAAATGACTGAAATAACGAATTTCGGACTTAAAAAGTGAAATATCTCTAGAAATAAGTGATGAATCAAAATTTCTTAGAAAATTGCTCTAGATTTTCATTCAGCAAATTTATCCTGAAATTTTTAGACGAGTCGGTTGAATTTTGTAGGCTACAGGTCGACTGGAATGTTAAAAATGATACTTTTTTTATGTTTTCTGAATCTGATGTGTCCGATTTCTACAAAATAAACAATATGTGTACACAAAAGTTATTTTCAGCCATTTTTTTTATTGCAAAAGGTTTCATGCAATTCGGTTTTTCCTCGGCGGCAATTCACTACGGTGAATCTTGATGAGAATGCTTCAACTTTTAAACTCGTGTTTAAACGAAATTTGAAAGTGTTTAGTTTTTAATGCTTCAAGTTTGAATTCATTAATTTTAAAAGTTTCCAATTATAAAGCACATATATGTCAACGTTTTTAGAATAATTAAAGTTTAGAGGTTCACAATACATATCTTCAATTCTTCAATTTTGAAAGGTGAAAATTAGAGTGATTTTTTTCGGGACAGAAATCACATTTTTAGTAGGAAAAAATCTATCCAATCACTTTGAGGCCTTGAAACTAAAGTTTTTTTGCTTTGAAAGCTTAAATTCAAAAATATTTCGTTTGAAATTCCTTAATTTTTGGAGGTTTCCAATTTCAAAATTCACAATGTTGTACAATTTTGAATGTTTTATTTTGAAATAGTGTCAAATTTTGAAGTAGGTAATATTCTATTTCAAAATGTTCTAAAATACATATTGAATATTTCAAATCCAACTTAAAAAAAAATCAGTTTCGAATTAAAGAGCTTGAAATTGTGATATTTCAAAAATTGGAATCATACCGATCTGGTTTTGTATTATTTTTTTTAATTTTAATTTTCAGTGTGATATTTTAAAATTGTCCTATTTATAGTAGAAGATTTGAGAAAATGAATAGTTTCAAATTGAAAAATATTTGATTGCAAGATTTCAAGAATGAATCATAATTATAAGTAAACGGTTAAAAATTAAACGATTTGAAATTAAAAAGTTTGAAATGGTATTATTTACAATCAAAATGGATATAAATTGAACTATCTGAAATTGACACCTCAGTAATAAATTAAATAATTTCTTCAACTTTGAGTAATTAGAATTTTAGAGTTCTGAATTTTCTTATTGAACGCTGTATTTTCAGTTTTCCCTTTCATAACTTTTCATTTTGCAATTAAAATTGAAATGGTTAATTTTTGAAAATTATAATTAACAACTGAAAATTGTTAATTTTTCAGCGATTTAAATTTACTCCAAATAAATGAAATTTCAAATAGTTTGGGTATAAAAAGGTTTTAATACCACAATTCTTGGTAATTAACAAATTTTTGAGTTTTAAATGATGTTCCAATTCGTTTACGTTTTAACGTTTCGTAGTGGAAATGTTTTCATTATTGATATTCCCCATTTAAAATTACTTTATTTTGAACGCTTTTTGGAATAATTTAGTTTTAAAAGTTTATTATTTTGAACGGTGAAAATGTCGGTCTATATATTTGTTGATCAAAAAAATCTGCTTGCTTAGTGCTCGGGGTTATATGTTCTTCATGTACAAATTACTAAACTTGTTTTTGATTTCAAATGAAAAAGAAAATTTATTTACTTAAGGCTCTATCGGCCTTGAGGAATACATTCTCATCAGAAATAGTTAAGAAATAGAAATAGAAATAGTTAAGAAGACGATTAAGAGATTATCTTGATGATTTACGGTTGATTCTATAAAGAAATGTTTAACAACAATTTTATTTGAATTTTGAAACTCACAAATTCTACTCTTTTGACTTTTTTTCTTATCTCGCACCGTTTGGTTCAAAATTAAAATAAAAATATTCCAATACCATTTTCCATACTTGAAAAATAGACTATGCCTCCCACGAAAAAATGTTTATAGGAAAGCTTACAGGTCTTCGTAAAGGCAACAATTTTGATATCTTAACTTTTTTCGTATCGCGTTATTTGGCTCAAAATTTGAATTTCCGATTTTTCAAGAAAAGTCAAAAAGTTGTTGTGACAATCTTGTACGGTTTGTAAAAAGCAACGTTTTTTTTGTGTTGGAGTT
>JAUMHM010000005.1:40372276-40397084 GCA_032362435.1 Melikaiella ostensackeni
TTTTCATATCGTGCAATGTTTGGCTTAAAATTTTCATTTTTGTTTCTTTCTTTGAATTTTGTAAATGCTATAACTCTCATAATTTTCTTTTTATCGAAAAAAGTCATGGAGATAAATCGTTCGACTTCTTGAGTACTACGAATAGCTGTATGTAAATATCATTTTCAAGTCTTAAAAAAAATGGTCTTAAAAACTTTAAAAGTGCGCTAACTTTCTGAATGTTTATCCAAATTGGCTGGCTCACGAACAAAAATACATACATACATACATACATCCATACATACATACATCCATACATACATATACATACATACAGACACATTCATAAAAACCTGTTTTTCGGGTTCAGAGGGTCTCAAAACGTGGACATTTGACAAAAAGGGGGGGGGTGTCAAATTTTACACAAATCTAAACCTTCTCCGATAAGAATGTAAAAATTGTTCGCTTTCCCACATCCAGGATGTAGCCCAAATACACGAAAAATGATACATTTCTTGTTTCTTCCAGGTTTAAACTTCTTCTGACAACTAGAGACTTCACAAAAAAATGTGTCCTCATACTAATAGGATATGCATAAATTTTTGTATTTTTTGGCTAAATCCTCGATCCGAGAGAGCAGAATTGTTTTTATAAAACAAAAGGTAAGTCATTTTGACTCCCAACAGCGAATAAAAAGAAAATATATGCAAATGAAGTAAGAAACGAAGGATTAAATATGATATCATCAAAATTGCTACAGCTTACCGTATCTTGTTTTTGTTCCTTGATATGATAAAACACTTTCTGGCTTCGTAATGATGTAAAAAAGCAGAAATAGCGCAAGAAGTTTGAAACTCATTTTGAAAATCTTTTTGTTTTTCATCCAATACATGCAAACGAATTCCGATCTGTTTTTTTGTGACAAATAAATTACTCTGCTTTTCTACTAATGTAATTTCTTGCTAACGTGTTCACATTGTCATTTACATTACGTTTGTCTGAGATTAGATGTGTTTTTCCCGTCTGTAGTTTTCTTAAAAACAGTCTCAAAGATAATAAAGCACACACGATTTTGTAATCATGAAAATTTAATAGTCTCTGCAATAATGGTATAGTTTCATTTTTAAGAATAATTGAGATAATCTGCCGATAATGTTCATGAAATATTCACTATAAATTAGAGAATTACATCAGCCAATTTTTAATGACTTTATGGATTCTTTCATTACGGTCGGAATCATCGACATAACATTCATTTATGATACTATACTACTATTATTCTCAATTATATAATACAGTATCATAAATAATTATTGTAAATTGTTCTTTATGGGATAAAATATGATTTGATTATTTTGAAAATTAATTAATTATTTTATCTGGCGCGAAATAGAAAGTCTTATATTTTTAAACATTTCGATAATGTTGACTATCGCTTTTTTTAAAACAAATTGGATATATTTTTCTAATCCATAAGATCTCATCAAAATATATGAGTCATTTTCACATAATTTATGATTTCACGTTAGTAACATATATCGTAGACTAAATACCTCAGACTTTTCAAATTTGTTTAGATACCTATTTGAATTTTATCGCCTGAATGCAATATAAAAAATTGGGTTGAAAACATTTTTTAATAGGTATTATTTGCTTTAATGTGACCATTATTATCAAAATGGCGTGTCTGTAGTACGAAATAAAAATTCAGTTCTTGTGGTTATTCGAGAAGTATATACAAAATATCAACCAATTTGTTTGTTGTAGAAAGGTACCAAGACTTATAAAAAATTGGTTATATTGATTTAATTTTCGGAAATCCCAAGTTAGAAGAGGATATAGGTGCGTCTGTAAAATTCACTTCAGTCGTGTCCCTCTAATTAAAAAAAAAATTAAATTTTGATAAAAATTAATATCTGGTATTTATAATAACTAAAAAAATGTTTAGAAGAAATTCCATGTATATATACGTAAAAAGCACTTAAGCTGAAAAAATAATCTACTAACATTTTCAAGGTTAAAATTATTAAAAAAATATTATTGTAAAATTGATAATAATTATGATATTATTTTTAATATTATTATTAATATTTTATTATACAATAAGGTTACAGTTAATTTTTTTATTACCATTTGTATGGTTCTATTTGTTGCGTATTATTAGTTGCTATGCTCCATGTGAACTATTTTTTTTTATCATTAAAAAGTTTTAAAGGTGATAATTGTACCTATATATAGCTTAAATTGTTATTTGTGCATCTGAATAGCTTTATATCAGTCGTGTCTACCACAACAACAAAAATGCCAATAATACATTCATCACCGCATATTATTTGACCCCACTATCGTGACTGTATCTAAAAAATGGAACTTTTACATAATCTAATAGTAATTAATTATAAATTTCACTTTTAAAACACAATTGACATCCACCCGTGTGGAAAAATCCCCGTTAAGCCTTCTCTGGAGTGTTGGCCCCCGTCAGGGGCTCATGTGGACAATCCATAGGGTAAAACCCACGAGGGCATCCGCAGGGGGCTCTGCTCGTTTGACCCCACGGTCGATCGGCTGAAATTTCTAAATCCAAAGGGTTAATATTTTGTTAAAAATTTGAATTCATTTTTTTGGAAGTTGAACTTTAAAATCTCAGATATTCGACGAAGGCCCCCGTAGGGACCCTGCTTATTACCCTCATGCCTCAGTTTACAAAAATCAAACGATTTTCTTGTTGTAATAATTGGCCTTTTGTGTTTAATCAGGAACCGTCCACAAACTACGTTATCAATTCTGGGCTATTTTTACCCTCCCCCTTGCCGTCCCTTCTCGTTGACAACCGTAGTTTAGACTTTAACCCCCCGGAAAGTAACGTAGCCGTTGGCTAGATGACTTTTCTACCATCAAAGATGAATTTACAACCCAAACGGACAAATCTTCAACAAAAAAGTTGAATTTTCGACCAAAAACAAGATGACTAAAAAAATAGCTGAATTTCTGACCTACAAATATGAATTTTCAACCAGTTGAATTCAAAGCAAAAAGACGAATTTTCAACAAATTAGTTCAATCCTCGACCAAATAGATGAAATTCAACAAACAAGACTAATTTTCTACCCAAAAATAGAATTATCAACAAAATAATTGAATTTTCAACTAGAAAAATAAGTTTATGATCCAAAAATGGAATCATCAAATTTTCATCTTAAAAAATTAATTTACAAAAAAAAACGAATTTTCTACGAGTTGAGTTCAACCATAAAAAGTGAATTTTTCACAAAATAGTTGAATCCTAAACCCAAAATATTAATTTCTAACACATAGATTAATTTTCTACCCTAAAAGACGAATTTTTAATAAAAAATATTAACATTCTACTAAATAGTTCAATTTTCAACTTATACTACTTCAACTCATAAAGGATAATTTTCAACCAAGAATGAAATACGTAAATTTCCAGATGAAAAAGTTAATCTCTAATGAAATAAAGAGCGAATTTTCAACAAAGTAGTTAAATTTTCAAGCAAAAGTGTAAATCTTTAAAAAATGAGTTTCTAACGAAGTAGTTCAGCTTTCAACCAAGTGGTTTAATTTTCAACCAAGAATAATGAATTCTCAACCAAGTAGTTTCATTTTCATTAAAAAAAAATGAATTTTCTACTATGGAAATTAATGTTCTGCAAAAAAAGAAGAATTTTCAACAAAATTGTTGAATTTTCAAGCCAAAGAGACGAATTATCTTCAAAAGAGTTAATTTTTCAACCCAAAAAAATGATTCTTCAACGAAAAAGTTAATTTTCTAATAAATAGTTGAATGTTCAACTTATGGAGGATAATTTTCAACCAAAAATGAAATACGTATATTTTCAGATAAAAAGCTCAATCTCTAATAAAATAAAGAGCGAATTTTTAACAAAGTAGTTAAATTTTCAAGCAAAAGGGTAGATCTTCAAAAAATGAGTTTCTAATAGTTCAGCTTTCAACCAAGTGGTTGAATTTTTAACCAAGAATGATGAGTTCTCATCCAAGTAGTTTAATTTTCAACGAAAAAAAAATGAATTTTCTTCTATGGAGATTAATGTACTGCAAAAAAAGACGAATTTTCAACAAAATTGTTGAATTTTGAAGCCAAAGAGACGAATTATCTACGAAAGAGTTAATTTTTCAAACCAAAAACATGAGTTTTCAACGAAAGAGTTAATTTTCTGATGAATAGTTACATTTTCGAATGGACAGTTGAATTTTCAACCAAAAAGACGAATCTTTCACCAAAGAGATGAATTTTGATACAAAAAAATTGATTTTTCACAAAGTAGTTCAACTTTCAACCAAGTAGGTGAATTTTTGACCAAAAAAGACTACTTTTCATCAAAATAGTTTCACTCTGAACAAAATAATTAAATTTTCAAGTAAACAGTAAAATTTTTACCAAACGAGATGAATTCCGAACCAAAAATATAATAGAAGAAATTTCAATCTAAAAAAATTAACATTTATCGAAAAATTGTTGGACTCTGTCTATTGAGTTTTATTAATCCAGTTCGCATTCAAGCGAAAAAAGGAGAAAAAGTGGAATTTTCTTGAAAACAGGGGAAAAAGAAGATTTCTTTGAAAAAAAGAAAACTAAGTAGAACTCTTTTGAATTTTAAACTTTCAAAATTGAAGCTTAAACAATTTTCGATTCAGAATTTTATTTGAACGTTCAATAATTCACACATATAAAATGGAAACTTTTAACACTTTCCAATTGAGCTGTTTTATATTAAATGCCATTAACCTGATAAAAGTTTAATTTCAAACTTTTATAAATTGAACAGATTAAAGATTTCTGGTTAAGAAATGTAGATACACGTTGTCATTTTCAATGCTCTAAATTTAAACTAATCCTTCCTTTCAAATTAAATTAATAAAAATGTTAAAAATAAAACATGTCCGTCTTCTCATTCAGTACAAAATTGAAAATAAAAAGTTTCCCCTTTTTGCAGAAATAATAAAAATACCAAATTCGCCCCAGGTGCCCTCGACAAAAATATTGAAAAGAAAAAAATGGCCTCTTCCAATTCATAAAAAAATGCAGAACCAGAATGTCTTCCTTTCCAACTCAATTAAAATAATGAAAACAAAAGAAGCCTCTTCCAGTTTAGATAAATCTGAGAACAAAAATTTCCTTCTTTCAAACTCGATAGAAATTTGAAAAAGAGAAAAATGTTACAGATAATTGAAAAGTTGCCCCTGTCTACTTAATAAAAATATTGAAAAGAAGACAATGGCCTCTTCCAATTCATAAAAAAATAATAACAAAAATTTCTTCCCTTCCAACTCAAAAAAATGATAGAATCAAAAAAAGTGCCTCTGTCAGTTTAGAAAAGTCTGAAACCCATAATTTCCTTCGTTCAAACTGGATAAAAATCTTAAAAATAGGAAAAAGTTCCTCTTCCAATTCAGAAAAAAAAATATAAAAATTTTCTTCTTAACAACGCGGTAGAAACCTTGAAAACAAAGAAATTTTCCTCTCTCAATTCAGAAAAAAATTGTAAACCAAAATTCCCTCCCTTCTAACTCAATGAAAATATTGATTATAAAAAACTACCCTCTTCCAATTCAGAAAAATGATTGAAAAAAAGTTGCCCCTTTATATTTAATAAAAATGTTACAAAGAAAACAGTAGCCACTTCCAATTCATAAAAAAAATAATAACCAAAATTTTCTCACTGACAACTCTATAGAAACCTTGAAAACAAAGAAATTTTCCTCTCCCATTTCAGAAAATATGGAAAACCAAAATTTCCTTCCTTCCAACCTAATAAAAATGTTAGAGATGAAAAATTACTCTCTCCGATTCAGAAAAATGATTGAAAATAAAAAGTTGCCCCTTTCTACTTAATAAAAATCTTAAAAAGGAAACAATGGCCTCTTCCAATTCATTTAAAAAAATAATAACCAAAATTTCTTCCCTTCCAGCTCAATAAAAATTAAAAAAAAAAAGCAGTGCCTCTTCCAGTTCAGAAAAACCTGAAAATCAAAATTTCCTTTCTTTAAACTCGATAAAAATCTTGAAAGTAAAAAAATGTTCCTGTTCCAAGATAGAAATAAAATGAAAAACAAAATTTCCTCCCTGACAACTCGACAGAAACTTTGAAAACGAAAAAACTTTTCTCTTTCAATTCAGAAAAAATTGAAGAATAAAATTTCCCTTGTAACTCAATAAAAATGTCAAAGATAAAAAACTACCCTCTTCCAATTCAAAAAGTGATTGAAAATAAAAAGTTGTCCCTTTTTACTTAATAAAAATGTTAAAAAGAAAAAATGGCCTTCCTCAATTCAGAAAGAAAAGAACCAAAATTGCGTCCTTTACAACTTTATGAAAATCTTGAAAATAAAAAATTTTCTTCAAATTCAGAAAAAAAATTGGAAACCAAAATTTTCTCCCTTCCAACTTAATAAAAGTGTTAAAAATAAAAAATTTCCCTTTTTCAACCAAATAAATTGGAAGGAGAAAATTCTTTCCCTAAACTCAATAAAAATGCATGCTGAACCGACGACTAGACTCAGTTCCATCGATTTTGCCGAAAGCCAGGGTTTTAAACTGAAATTTGTGCCTTTTGGACCCCTGTGAGGTAACAACCTTAGGAAAAGTGATCTTGGGAAAAATATAAAATGTAAGTAAATTTTTTATTCAAATATTTTTTTGTGACAAATAATAAGAGAAAAAGCGAGTTTTGTGTGACGCAAAAGTAAACAATGAGTGAAATGTTGTGTTTTCTTGATTTTATGGAATTTTCTCTCCGGAAATAAAAATATACATACATGAAAAAAAGATAATAATATGAGTTTTTAACTGAATCTTCAGATGAAAAAGTCAATATTTTTCTCTTCTTTGGAAACAGAAATGGAGGCGAAAGACGTTCCAAAATTCAAATGAAAAAAAAAAACAATTTCTTAATGCATTTCCGTTGAACCTTCTTTAAATTTTTACCTCATTCTCTACACATAGCACGATTCCTTGTCAAATAATATTTGTGCCCTTTTTCAATTTTTCGCAATTTTTACATTATGAAATATGAGGGTTAAATAAAAAAGGCCTCTCCCAATTTAGACAAAAAAGCGCAATCTCGACTATTTCCGATTCAATAATATGTTATTAACAAAAAAGTGCCTCTTTCAATTCAGAAAAAATTGCAAATCAACATTTTCTCCCTTCCAACTAAATAAAAAGGTTGAAAATTAAGAATTTCCCTCTTCCAATTCAGAAAAAAATGAAAACCAGTACTTCTTGCCTTTTAAGTCAATAAAAATGTTGAAAAGAAAAAAGTTCTCTCTTTCAATTCAGAAAAAAAAAGAAAGTTCGTCCCTTTCAACTCTGTGAAAATCTTAAATATAAACAAATACCCCTCTTTTCTTTAAAAAAGAAATGAAAATACCTAAGTTCCTTCCTTCCAAGTCAATAAAAATCCCAAAAATATAAAATCATCCTTCTTACAATTTATTAAATATTGAAAACCGAAGTTTCTTCTTTTCAAATGGATCAAAATCGTAAGATTATGAAATGTCACTTTGCCAATTCAACAAAAATTGAAAACTTAAATTTCCTCGTTTCGAACTCAATAAAAATATTAAAAATACAAAATTCACTCGCCTCAAACTCAATAGAAATCTGAAAAACAAAAAACTCCTCTTCCAATTCGGAAAAAAATTAAATACCAAAATTTCTTGCCTTTTTTAAAACTAGAATTGTGAAATTTAAACGTTTTTCTATACATAAATCCTTTGAAGTTGAATTATTTTAATTTTATGTAGTTTTAAATTAATAATTGTACATTTGTTATTTATAAATCGAAGTTCTACGTCTTACTTACAAACTAAACATTTAAAAAATGGAACAATTAAAATCGTATCGTTGAAGGTTCAAATTTAGCACTCAGAAATTTTAACGATTCAAGGCTTTCTATTTCAAACAATTTAGTTTCGAATCTTTGATTTATAATTGCTCATTTCAAATGAATAATCACATATTGCTTAATACAAAAAACTGTTTTTTTTTTAAATTAAAAAGTTTCAAATTGAATAGGTTATGGAATAATTGAAAATAAAACAATATTTACATAGGATTCAAAGTTGAATGAAAGAGTTCAATTATGAATCTATTAATTTAAAATTGCCGTCTTTTAAAATAAATTATTGGTCAATTTTTAATACTCGAACTACAGTTCAGTTTTAAAAATCACAACTGAGATGTATGTATTTAAAATTTACAGTAAATCAACTTGAAACGTTTATCAAACATTTAGAAATTCAAACGTTTCTAGTTTTTAATGTTTTGAGTGTTCAAAACTGCATTTCAAAATTCTTTAAATTGAAAATGTACCATGCTGGATCCTTATGAATTAGAATGTCGTTTCCATAATGGGCCACACCTCGATTGCCCTCATGGGTTCCTCATGGCTACCATGAAACTTTTCAACACGGGCGGTGCCTCATTATTGAAATTATAATTAGTAAAAAATTCGCTGTTGTAATCATGATTAATCTAATTGTTTTAATGCTCTGCAGGCATGCCTTTGTAAAATTTCTATCTGTATATCACGAAGCTGCAGATCAATCAGGGTGAGACAGATTTGTATCTTGGCGCATTACACCACGTGGGAGATGATTTTGACAAATATACAAGTGAGTGTAACAACCATGCGTGTCTCCTGTGAGTTCCGCCTACCGTGTTTGCCTCGCAATGGTGCGTAAGGTCACATATCAAGCAGGGGAGAGATGCCCAAGACAAGCGCCCTTTCATATTTTTCAAAAATTTTCAATCTTAAGGCGATGTGAGCGTAACCTCAAAAATTTATTTTCGCATTTTTCTTAAACCAACTCATGTTCATACGAAACGCAATATCGATCTGAAAATTTCGGAAACTAAATAAAAAGCACTAAAGAACGTTTTTCTGTTCCTACATTTTTATAATTATAAAAAAAGTTCTTTCCTAAAAAATTTGTTTTGCTTTTTTCATAATTATGAAAATTTAGGACCAAACAAATGTTTCTTAATGCTTTTTATTTATTTTCCGAAATTTTCAACTCGATTTTACGTTACATGTGAGCGTAACTTGGTTTAAAAAAAATGTGAAAAATTTTTTTTGAGGTTACGCTCACATGGCTTTAAGTAACTTCAGAAGTAAATGCGACTACTAATAACATAGACTGTTGAATTTCTTTCGCAGACGCCTGTAAGATCAGAGGTGGATTAATAAATATCCAATGAGATGTCAAACGGTTTTTTTAGCTTGATATAGTCGTAGATGCATTTCGATGTGGTACCACATCATCACAAGGACGTAGACAGACGTCCAAAATAATTCTAAGAAATCTCCATGTTGTTTAAGAGCGTTTATCTGTATAAGTTTTTTTATGAAATGAGAGTTTTGTCAATTTGAGAATTGTGGACCTAATTCTTTTATTTTGTTCAATAATTTCTAAATACTATTTCTGTTACCTTGGAAAGCTTATTGGGTAGTAAGCTTTCAAGTAGATTGGTCCCTGGACATGATATTTTGTCAAACTGGAGTTTCAAGTAAATATTGTTTCATGGTGAAATTGATTTGATTTTTGAAAGTTGTGAAAGTGTTTATAATTTAAAAAGGTTTGTGGAGTGTTAAAATGCAAAGTGAAATGTTTTTGAGTTCTCAACCTCCAAAAAGTAATCTGAAAATAATATAATGAGTTCATTTTAATGTTTGTTGGATTTTTCTTTTCATCAGTATTCAGTTTCATTATATAGTATACCTGTGTGTTTAAAATTTGTTGATTGGTGGGTGTTTTCTTTAAAAAAAACTATAACATCATTACTTTTTTTGACTTCGTCTCGACAGTCGAGGTTAAGAGACTGAAGTTTTCACGTTAGGTTAGTTTGTGAGATGTCATATTGGCGGGCGATTTGAATGTATATTTTTATGAAATTATAGTATAGGACGCTAAGGTATTGTGTGTCCGTTCTTAGACTTAGAGTGTTCTCATTTTTTACAGTGCGAAACATTTCTAGTATATTTCTTTTCAACCCATTTTTCTTTCATTATTTCAAATACAACGTTGGAGTCAATATTGGTAAAAATTGATGTCACGTCTAACGAGACAACTTCGTAATCTTTTGGGATGTTGATGTGTTCGATCTTGCTATGCAAGTCCCAACTGCCTCTTAAGATTAATT
Source organism: Melikaiella ostensackeni (assembly GCA_032362435.1). Classification (NCBI taxonomy): domain Eukaryota; kingdom Metazoa; phylum Arthropoda; class Insecta; order Hymenoptera; family Cynipidae; genus Melikaiella; species Melikaiella ostensackeni. The sequence continues at coordinate 40,382,445 of JAUMHM010000005.1, forward strand.
TTGATTTCAATGTTAAGTTTTATAAAATATTCTTAAGGAATCTAGAAAGGTTGTATGAAGATGAATTTAAAAAAGAGGTTACTGGTCTTAGTGGTATGTTATCTTTGTTTATTTTGGGAACCCCGTATATCAATGGGGATCTGTCGTTTGTGCATTTCAGTGCTGAAGCTCTGTATTCAGAAATCAGCTGGCGAGTCTCCCAACAGTCAACAAGTTCATTTTGTTCCGTTTAGATGACATTTGTCTGATTTTTACATATTTGATATACTTAAGAGTCTTGTAATCGTGATCGCATTTTTTTATTGTAGGCTGCCCTATCAATGAGGACCATCACATTGCCTTTATCCGACCTTATTGCTAAGAGGTCTGAGTTTTTGACTGGACAATTTTTAGTTTCTTCTATTTTAATTTCAATTGTTTTTCTATTCGGATCTCAAAAATGTCCCGAGAGCATGAATTTTTTCAAATGAAAAGTAATGTTTTCTCTAATTATGTTGAGTTCATTTTCAGCTATTTTAAGATTGCTTCTTTCTATCTCGACAATACCTGCAAGTTCATAAAATGTTTGAAAGGTAATAGATTTTGATTTTTAAAAACATATGCCAAATGTCCGTCTTAGGAACCTGGTTTCCTAAGACGGGCCCCTTTTATAAACTAAAAATATAATTTCATTCAGTACTTGATATTGATAAACTGTATTCGGCATACATTGTGTGAACAATTATGTACCTTTATGACACATTTTTATGAAAATAAGGTGAAAGTGGAATTTTATTGGCTTAAACCATTAAGATTATCATCCAAAAAAGTAGTTCAGAAGCTGAATGTCTTACAAAAATTGAAACCCTTCAATATTCGTGAAAAATGGTGAAAAAAGTGGATAAAGATTAGTTTTTGGAAAATTGCTTCTTTCCATTTCATCTCAAGTCCCAGGTACCCGTACAAGAATTAAAGTGTATGAAACTTATCGTAACACAAAAAAGTCGAATGTCCTATCTCTAAAAGTTTGTAAGTTATGGCCGTCAGAAGTCAATTTTGAGAGAATAATTAATAAAAAATCTAGTCTTTGTGAAATGATTTATTTCTTGTGCATCTATGGCAAAAGTTGCCAGTAAATTAATTGGAGAAGACTCAATTTTGAGTAGATCTAAAAAAGAACATTGCTGTAGCTCTAATATCACTGAAATTATGTCCCTCTGAATATAACCGTTTTTTATGATTTTTTGTTTAACGTCAATTTTTGAAATGAAATTTCTCGTTTTGCAAAATAACTTGGGACCTGTCAATATTTTCCAAAAATATTGACGAGTTTCAGTTCTTGTAAGATATTCAGCTCCTGCAGCACTTTTATGCATGATAAACTGAATGGTTTAAGTAAAAAAATCTACTTTTAACATATTTTCATGAAAATATGTTGATTAACCTTTTCGAAAAAAAAAAACAAAAATTGAGTTTTTTCAGAAAAGGCTCACGCGATGTTAACCTTTTTCGTATCAGAATGACCGTGAGACATCCTAGAAGTTTAAACAGAAAAAAACCGGAATATGCAAGCCCTTTTGGGTTGAAGTCAGTAAATAAATATTAACACGAATAAAAAGCAATATTTGAAAAAAACTTCTATATATGAAAACTTGTATTTATTATAATTATTAATTATAATTAATTAATAATTGAAATGAATAAATAAAATAATTTATTTATTTATTTATTATAATTATTAAATGTTAATTATTATTCATTTAATACAATTGCAATTATAAATAAGTTCTATTTCAACTTTTTCAAAATGTTAGTTTCAGTTGTTAACTTTTTCAATTATGATATCATTCAGTTTACAATGCGTGATTTTAAAATCTTCCAGTTTAAAAATTTTTCATTTTGGGTTTTCATTTTTAAGCGTAAATTTTCATGAAAAGAATTTAAAAATGAAGCTTGAATGACCTAAACAATTGAGCCCATGGGAAGAAGAACTCACCGAGCGCTCGAAAACGGGTAAAAGTATTGTCCACTTTCTACAATGGAAGTAAAAGAAAAAGTTGTAAATACTCAAAATAAAAAAATATAAGCTGATATAGCTTGTCAAAATACAACTTTTATTCCTCAAGTATTCTTTAGTCCAACATGAATATTACGGAAAAAAATATATAAAAGGTAAATTTTGAATAACCTAAAATCAATGTTTCAAAAACATAAATTGTGATTTCTCGGTAAGTACTGCCCGCAATGGATTGAATTCTGCGCATTTGCATTCAGTATTCATTGTTGATGCCAACTAGTCATTCACAAGGAATAATTATTATCAACGTTTGATAATATTGAATAACAAATCAATACCTGTCAATTCTTTGTTTTTTCGCGAATCGGAGTGAAAAAGTGAGGAAAAAATTTTATGTTTCGAAAAATATGAAGTGACAAAGTTATTTATTTGTATTTAAGGAAGTTTTTTGGAAAATTTCAAATCATTCGTACAAAAAAAAAAAGAATTGAGAGGGTTGTTAATAAAAGGCCCACGACGCGCGAAGCGCTAGAGTTGAATGATTCAACATAATTGCGCGGTTTTCTTAGTTTATTTGGATAATATGTAACAATAAAATAAAATAATTTCATTTGATTGTTTTAATGATATTCAGTGACAAATATTTAAAGGAATATCATTAAAATTTATAATATGTAACAATAAAATAAAATAATTGTATTTCATTGTTACATATTATGAATTTTAATGATTTTCAGTGACAAATATTTGAACGAATATCCAAATAAACTAAGAAAACCGCGCAATTGTGTTGAATCATTCAACTCTAGCGCTTCGCGCGTCGCGCGTTTTTTATTAACAACCCTCTCAATTCTCTATTTTTAGTACGAATGATTTGAAATTTCCCAAAAACTTCCTTAAACACAAATAAATAACCTGGTCACTTCATATTTTCCGAAACTTAAAATTTCTTCGTCACTTTTTCACTCCGAATCGCGAAAAAATAAAGAATTGACAGGTATTGATTTGTTATTGAATATTATCAAATGTTAATAATATTTATTGCTTTCGAATGACTAGTCGGCATCAGCAATGAATACTGAATGAAAATACGCAAAAATTAAATCCATTGCAGGTAGTACTTACCGAGAAATTGCAATTTATGTTTTTTGAAACATTGATTTTAGGTTATTCAAAACTTACCTTTTATATTTTTTTTTTCGTAATAAAATGTTGGACTAGAAAATATTTGAGAGATATAAGTTGTATTTTGACAAGCTCTATCAGCTTATATTTTTTTATTTTGAGTTTCACACCTTTTTTTTTTCACTTCGATTTTAGAAAGTGGACAACACTTTTACTCGTTTTCGAGCGCTCGGCGAGTTCTTCTTCCCGTGGGCTCAATTACAGTTGTCAATAGTTCAACTTTTAATTTCAAAAGGTTTCTACACAAGTATGGGGGAAATACTCGAACTTGCGAGCCGTGCGCATAGCACGCGATAAGGATGTGCCCGCGCAGCGGGCAGATTTTTTGTATCACTTTTTTTGCGTGTAACGCTAAGGACCCCTTTCATCCCTAGGGCGTTACGTAATTCTTGAAGGATAGAGTGATTCAAGAAATTTCAATGTTTCTAGGATTGAATAGGATTTCAAAAGATTGTAATGGATTTCACGGAATTTCAAAACATTTGAAGGATTTAAAGGGATCAATGAAGTCGGATCAAAACGTTACAAGCAATTCATAAATACATGTAAACTAGTCAATATTGTCATTGTCGATGTGTAGATAAAAAATGAATACAAAAATGAATAATAGGGTAATGGAACCAATTACCGAGGGAAAATCATTTGCCGAGGAAACAGATGATTTCTTCAAACCTAAAAGTTAAATATGTTATTTTTTTAGTAGAAGTCATTAAAGGAGTCTGGCTTAAACTTCTCAATAATAAAAATCAAGGGTACGTGCAAAAATAATGAAAATAGAAAGAATTTTATCTTCGATCTCGGACAGTAGGATCCCCCTCGGTAATTGGTTCCGTTATCTCATTCTGAAATTGTTGACTGTGAGTTCAAGTGGGTTCACGAGGATTTCTTTTGTCAGCAATAACAATTTCGTTTAGTATACAATTATTAAAATGAGAGAAGTTTGATTATTTTTTCATAAAGAGTTATTATCATTTAAATGTACACTCACCATTTCTTCTCCAGGAATAAGTCTTTTACGGTAGTAAAGATCCTTTCTTCGAAATCTCTTCTTCTCATACTTCTCATTACATGTTTAAGTCCTGATTTGCGTATTAAAAAATCCGAATCTTCAACATATATTATCGGAACCCTTCAACGAAAATCAATTCCTTTTCGATTGTTCGATGATACTATTTATCTCCTTCCTCGTTTGCACTTTTCCATAACGAAACCATAATCCACTATCAATTTTCGTTAATTTTTATATCACAATGTTTACGACAATAAAACTGTTTCCAGATGCCAGGCTTGGAAATTTTTAGGTCACTCTTCATGATCTCAAGGTCACAATAGAACAGACTCCGCCCTACATCCTCCTCTCAGCTCACCTTCTTTCTCTTCTCCTTCGTCGTGCAAAGCTAACATGGTGAACGCAATGCGGTCGCAGAAGCGTACGTATTTTGCCGAAACTTTCACGGGAATCAATTTTGCGAAATGATTTTCGATAAGAAATCTCGAAGATGGCAGTAACTTTGAAGAGATCCATGTCTGTTGACCGGCAGAATAGAACTGAGCTCTTTAAGCAGGCTCAATGAAACCAGCAATCGCCAGGAATTGCTTCGAATTGGCCCAATCAAACTACCCCCATTCCTTGTGTACACGCGTGTATTAACTGCTAATTTTCATTGCCACTAATTAGCGCGGGCAACGGACGCTGATTTTGTTGCACCCGTCACTGCTACGATTTTCTCTCTCTTTCTTCGCAGCCATATCAATTATCCCTTCCTGGATTACCCTGACAAATCTCGCTATCAATGAACCAATGTCTATTACTTACTGATTTCTTGACATTTTATTACATTTATCATTGTTACATACTCCTTACTTCGAAGAGTGATATCGCTGAATAAGTACTCATAAAATATTGCTCTAAAATATAAACATTGCGACAAGCGCTCATGGAGAAGGGTCTCATAGGAGAAAGTAATAATGCTTTTTTTCTCTCTCCTCCTCTCTCCTTATAGTAACGGCGACTGACACTCGCGGCCGCTAGGGGTGCTAGTGAGCGATGAAATACAGCAGACAGTGGCTTTAAAGGCGGCGTCTGATATTTGCATTAAATCATTCACTGATACCGCAGTGTAGAGGTTTCAGTTTATAGCACTATTTTCGAAATGCCAGGTATCTTTGTAGCATTTAGGGGTAAAAATAAAGGAGCACGTCGCTTTCTGAATGACGAAAAACCAAAAAAACTGTGGACAATGCCTTGTTCCTAAGCACGAGGCATGTCTCCACTCTCGGTGCTGCCCTCAGCGTTGAGCTTGACAAATCGCCGTCCCCATCTCAATCTCTCTTCAGATCCTCTCCACCCCACCTTCTTCTCGGTCTGTTCCCTCCATCCTACTTCCTTCAGGGCTCTCAACCCTCAAAACTCTCCCCCTTTATTTCAATATTCACTCACCGTCCCTGTCACTCCCTATACGTCCACATTTCAAAAACCAGTTCTACGCCTCTTTCCATCTCCTTTACCCACCGCCCCTCTTTTATCTAAATCTTTTTCTCCTCCTCGCAAGGATACTTATGCTCATCTTCCTTACCTCCGACTATCAGTTGCTCCCTAATCACCCTCCTTCTCATCCGTTCCCTCCGTCCTCCACTCCTCTCAGCCCTTCGCCCACTAAATTCTTTCCCTTGGCCCCTATATCACCTCTTCCTTCCCCTCACTTCCTATATCCCCTCTACCGCTATCTGTCTCCGTTCTCTTTTCCTCTGCCTCTCTCTCCCCCTTGAAAGGATGCCTATCACTTACCCCTCAACCCCCTTGTTTACTCTACCCTCTTTCCACGACGGGCTACCCTCCAACCTGCTCTCATCTCAGTTCCCAACCTCAAACTTCGCCTCCTTAGATCTTAGATCCCCTTTCCTTTCCTCTTCCTCCCTTTTCCCTTTCCTCATCATCTTTAGCCTACACCCTCTTTTTCCCTCTACCCCACTCTCGCCCTCGCAAGGATGCCTATGCATTCCCCATCTTCTCTACGCCCAGCCCTCATTTCCCTTTAATCCCTCTCTTTATCTTCTTATTTCGTCCATCCTCTCTCCCTCTCTCAGATCTCCACCAACCAAATTTCCCCCAGTACTCCTATATCCCCTCTCCCTTTCCATTACCACCTATATTACCTCAAAGACCACCTCAGGAAAGAGTTCTCCATCCGGATTTATTGCATTTGTCCATTAGTTTCTAGATGCAAAACCGTGAAAGTATCAACGCATCAAAATTTGAAAGAAAGAAAATAAATTGTTTTATTTTTGTGCATTCTATCCCAACCAAAAATAGTTATTTGTGATGCAGCTGCGCCGAAGGCGAATGATGCAATCACACGAGTTATCAATCACCTGTGCGCACATATATCACAGAGTCCGAGAGAGTTGTTTTGATTTAAAATACCGAATAATTTTGTAAATATTGATGCTGCAAGTTATTTAGCGTGAATTTGGTACATGTGTGTTTTGACGTCATGTGCAGCACGCACGTTGTTGATAACTTTCGGTCTTTTGCAGTGAGGAAATGAAAAATTCAAAACGGCAAAACTGCTCGGACAGTTGCCAACAACGTGTGTATGACGTCAAAACACGGATATATTTATATATGTTAGAACGTCGCCATTCCCGAATCTCATTGTGAATTAACCCTCAAAATGCACATGCGCCAAAATTAGTCCCACAAATTCCACTAGAATTGAGCACTTTGCTCATCATTTAGAGACATGGAAACTCCTACTTTCGACAGTCGCAAAAAAGTACTACATCTAGTCTTCATCGTGCTCCATTGAAAATTCTTAGGAATGTACAGCAAAGATATTGATACATTCTCTCGTGAAGTTGGATTTTTTATCGTTACTTTATTGTTATCACATTGTAGGAGACTGCTTTAGGAGGGAAGGCATTTGGAAATTTCACTGTATACAGTCAAGAAAATGATTTAAGACTAATTTCATTATTAAAATGAGGCGCGGAAAAATAATCTCGAGTGGCACTGAATTAATTCACACTTTCAAAAATGTTTGGGGTTTAGCCACACCTTTCCAATAGGAGTGTTTTATTTTTTCAAATTCTGTAGTAAACTTTCGTAAAAAGCAATAAAAATCGAAACGTTCTTTTCTTAAAGTCTTTCATTCTCTATTTTAAAATATGATCTAAGTGTTCAACAGTGTATGACATCCGGACACGTCTAAAAATGCTGAAAGGTTAAAAATTTTCCAATTTTAGAGTAAATCAGGATCTAAACAAAATAGTAATAAACTGGATCAGAAATCCCCAGAGTGGAAGACAAAGCGACTAGAGTTTGAGAAATTTAATTACCGGGAAACCTCATGATTGAGTTTTATTATACAGTAGGACCTCTCGGATCGTGACTCGATTGTTCAATATTTTCAAGTTTCAAAATCTACATACATAAATAGTGATGACTATAATATATTTTTTTTCCAGCCTTTTCTTATCGCTGCATAGAAATTAAAAATACTAATGATACTAAATTTTAGATGCGAAATAGAAAAAACCTAGTCCCTATCCGAGAGGTCCTACTGTATGGGCGGTCGACGGTCAATTCCGCCCCAGATATCTGGGTGCAGTTCCCCCACTACGCGGCTTCCCCTCACTAAGACGAACGTCTCTCACCGACCCACGTTGAGTGGGAGTCCTTTGTACCTAATGAGGACTCAAGTGCGAAATATAAAAAATTTTAAATGTAGCACTTGGTAATTTAGAAACATAATATTCGAAATCTACGAATTACGACGATCCCAACGATATGTTATTTGCCTTAAAAAGTTGATAATTAAAGAATAAATGTTCAACTTTATGTGACATGGTCTCATGATCAGCCTAATTTCAGTTTATTATTCTAAAATTTACTGCAGTAAGTATGAATGGTCTCATGTGCAGCCTAATTTGGAAACTCATTAACATTATAATGTTTCGAAACTTGATAATGATTTCTAAACATATTATCTTAATAAATATATACAAAAATATGAAACTAATTGACGTCTTATAATTAATAATTCAGATAATCAAAAATTAAGAAGATAAATTCTATATGAAAACCAAGGGCACGAAAAAATCAATAAAATGAGAATTTTATTCTGATACTTATCTGTATTATTAAGAATCGTAACAATAAAATTATAATTATCATATTTTAAGCCTCAAAAAGCCGTACTTATTGTTACTTCGACTTACAAAATATCGTAAATGGTTATATCAAAAGATTGTCATTAAATCATTAAATCATTTAAGTCAATTAAATCATTAATCCCTAAAAACTCATGGTCCTGGAATTTTTATTTCCTTAAAGAAAAAATAGGTTTTGAAACATGCTCTCTGCTTTACCGTCACGCGTCAGGAATTTCAAAACTAAAAAGACGAATTTTCAACAGAAGAATTAAATTTTCAACCAAATACATTATATAATTTTTAACCATAAAGATGAATTCTCAACTAAAGTAACTTTTGAGAGCTTTACAGTCTATCCTACACATTTTTAGAACCTGTAGAAATTTTATCGCACTAAAAATTCAACTAAAAAAAAAATTGAAAGATTTTGGCAATTAAAATGGCCAGACTCTGAATTAAATGAGGATTAGAAAATTGGAAAATTCTCAGACCTATGAAAAAATGTATTTTTCTTCGTAATCTACATAATATACCTAATTTTAAAAAATCTTGTAAGATTTCAATATTTTCAGATTTTGACAACAATTTTTGAAAAATACTCCACATTTTTCAATTTTGTTTAGATAATTGGAAGTCACTACAATTGACAACTTAGAAATCGGTCCGTTTTGAAGGTATAAATTGAAAAAATTGTCTGATTATGAACATTTTTATTTTATATTATTCGATCTGAAACATTTTCTACTTTTCTAATTTGAACTTGTCGATAATGCAAGATTTTTGAAAAGTATATGAAAATATTTGGAATAATTTCTTTCCACCTTCATCTGTTCATACAAAAGAACTCCCTATACGATTTCCAATGATTTCAAGGAATTTCGATGAATTTCACAAGATTTAAAGGATTTTATAAGACCTCTAAGTATTTCAAAGATTTTGAAAATTTCAAGAGAGTTCTAGAGATCTTCAGGGAATGAATTTGATTGAATTTTTTTCAAGTGATTTAAAGTTATGTCTACACATTTTTAACTATATCAAGGATTTCAATGATTTTAATGGATTTAAAAAAACTTTCAAAAATATAAGGGGTTCAAGAGATTCCAAAAATTTTAATGGATTTCAATGAAATATCAAGCGGTTTTATAGATATCAAGGGAATTTTCAGAGCCATAATGATTTATACGCTAAAACAAGAAAATTATAATTTAATTAACTCCACCTTGAAATTCAAAAGTCACTCTAGGTGGAATTCACATTTGAAGCAATGTTACATGCCAGACATCCTGATTAAATACAAAAAATCATAATTATCGAATGAGAGCGTACTTCTTCAATTCACAAATCGTTATTTTTGCACTCACTATGATTAATATGAATAAAAAAAAATGTTTTATGTTGACCTCAAATAATTTTTTTCTGTTCAATTTAAAATCGAATGATTCTAACCTTTTCATTTTCTCTCATAAAATGTATGTTTATTTCGTCTATTTAAAAAATACACTCTCAGAAGATTCATTAACAATAAAAAATCAAAGTATGCACATTATATGCTTGAATTTTTGTTCTGAAGAGCACGAATCTCAATAAAGAGATAATAATTCCAGGTAAAAAATATGTTGACGGTAGGAAAAACAAAAAAAAAATCTTTTGATTTTACTGGCAGACCTCAGTCTGACCTCCGGTCTCATGCTTAGCATGAGACCTATCACACTTTTGCATTGGGAAAGAGAAAGGATTTAAGGGTTATTTTGAGCAATGAACTAAGTTTATGAAGTTATTTAATGAGTTTACATATCTGGAAAAACTTAAGCTTCTGAAATTTCCCCGCACCAATAAATCTGAGCTACTGCAGTAAATTTTAGATAAATAAACTGAAATAGGGCTGATCATGCGACCATATCACATAAAACTTAACATTTATCCTTTAATTTTCAACTCGTTAAGGCAAATAACATATCGCTGGAATCATCGTAATTCGTAGATTTCTAGTATTATGTTTCTTAATTACCAGATTATCAAAACTTGTGCGAGATAATAAAATAAAATAATTATACAGGTATATATATGTATAATAAAAAATTGGTTGAACAACCACCGCAGTGTCCCCCTGGGAGCGACTGCCATCCATGAAAATGACACCGGCTCCCAGTAGAACCGCGGTAAATCACACCCATGGCCACGCCTCACAACCGCGAGATGGGCGGCCATATATATATATATATAAGTTTATTATTAAAAAAAAGTCATATCACTATTTTTCTACTTTTTTTTTAAATTTATGCCACTATTGACACTATTTTTTATCTCTGAAGTGAGTCCGAGCCCTGTTTATGACTTATTAACTTAAATCCTTATAATGAGGAATTCCTTTGTAATTATAATAATTTGTGAACTTGTGATTGATTTTACAGGACGTATCTGTGAGAGGTTTCTGGATGACTGCGTGGAACAGAAAGAACCAGAATGCAAAGGAAAGAACGGAAATGTTTGAGGAATTGGCCAAATTGTTCAAAGAGAAAAAATTGCATGCGCCACCTTATAAGATCGTTCCTTTTTCTGACTACCAGGAAGCGATAGTAAACGCCCTGAAAATCGATGGTAAACAGGGACTTAAGTACATTTTAGACATGGAAAAGAATTGAAGCGTCGATACTATGGGAAAAGAAGATAAAAGTTTTGCTTAATTGTGCATTTATTAGAACATACAATTGTATATAAGGGGTGGAATCTCCGTATTAAAGGCGACTTTTTCCACACTTGGTGGCTTTCATTCCACGAAGGCACTCGTTGATTGATTCTCGAAGTATGAGCACTGATGTTTTCTTATCGAACGAGATATAGAGGAAGTTTTTCAGATAATTACATAAAAATCGGTTCACATTGAAATGTATTAATATGATTAAAATAAGATATAAATTGAATTGAAAATATTAGTAAAATTCAACACAAAGAGAAAACAGAAAACAAATAAATTGATAAAAGTATCTCATTTATAACTATTTAATTTAATTTTTTTCAAACTTTTTATTTAATTTAATTCTTTGAATTTAGAAACTATTATCAGTATGAATATAAATAGAAGTTATTTAAAAAAATAGAAAAAACTATAAAAGTATTCGCACAAAATTTACAAACTTTCGATTAAACTTCATCTAGAAGCTCAAGAAGGTCCATACTCCTTTTTATATCCGTGGAGTCGTCTTCTAAGTCACCGTACAAACTCTCGAGTTTGTTTTTATATTCTTGCTGATTTAAATCTTGTTTTTCTTTTTTTATTACATCATCTTCTTGAAGATCATCTTCGGTTTGATCACTCTTAATTTCATTTTTCAAATTCGGTTTCGCATCATTTACGTAAAGCGTTAGGCTGAAGGGCCTTTCGTAGGTCGTTTCTTCAGTTCCCAATTGCAAGGCAAGCATTCCAAGTTCGGCTCTACATCCAGGGTCTGTCGATAATTGTCGACTAGTTCGTTTTAAACAGGGTTTTGCTTGCTTTCCAAAGGAGGGGGAATATCTAAAAGTTAATTAAATTTATAATTCAAGAGGTAAAACAATTTAATCTTGATGTAATTAAAACCCGAGGGTTTGACCACTCAACTTTTGAGTGTACACTAGATTTCAGGATTTCAAATATTTCACAAAGATTTCAAAGATTTTATTTATTTATTTATTTCAATAAAGAAAGCCCAACAGTTCAGTACGAACCATTAATAGGGCAACAATGTGCACGTATGATCATATAATATGAGCAGGACTGAGCCCGCAAATACTTGAGAATTTAAACTGGGGGTTTTCTGTTGAATACAATTATTTAAGATTCCAGAAATTTTCAAAATTTTCAGAAGATTTCCAAGATTTCAAGGATTTAAAAATATTTCACAAAGATTTCAAAGATTTAAAAAGATTTCATGAATACTTGTACACCACATTTCAAGATTGATCAACTCTTCGTTAAAAATCTAAATCTTAAAAACATCCAAGAGGGATAGAAAGCTTAAATTTAATCTATTTGAAAAGAAATAGAAAAATTGATATTCACATATTTTTTCCAAGTACAGTGATTCGATCTCCAAATAGATTAAAGGACCCAAACGTGCATTTCTCGCAAATTGTGTCCGTGAGTTTCAAGTGGCCAATTTCTGCTCTTTTTTTTTCGTATCGCTCGTTGTAATTTTGTTTTCCTATATTGAATGTCGCATTTTGATTTTGAAGGCCGAGTCTTAAGAGAACATTCACTCGCACATTATAATGTCTCAGGAGATCCAAGCAGTCATTTCTCGCTTGCCAGACTTCTTCGTAGCTCAGATTGGAATACAACTAAAAATTTATATTATTAATAAACATACATTTCGGGGTAAGCGCGTACTAAATTAATAAATAATAATTTATGGGAATAAGACTCACGTCAACAATCATTTGATGAACTAAGCTCACACACTCGTGCGCGCTTTCATCTGTGACCATATCTCTCATCGCATCGGTGTGATTTAAGGTGATGAGAATAACTTCTCTGGGTCCAGTTGCAACCGTTAATTGATACTTGAACATCATCGTCATCAAGTCGAATAATTTATTCATACTGTTTGAGTCCAATTTCATTATTGAGCAAAGTACGACACTTTCCAGAATCGAGCGAATGGAAGCCATGTCCATTAATGGAGACTTTTCAAATATTAAGGAGAGGGTCTTTGGATTTAAAAAGGCTGCAGTCACATCGTCCATTACTATAAATGGAATGATAATGAATTTTTAAATAATTCATGAAACTGTCTGCATATTCGTCCGTTATACTAAAAATATAGCAATTCATATTTTCGAAAATGAAACATAAAATAAACTCAAGATTGTAAGCATCAGATATACTCAAGTTTTACTCAAATTGTTTAAGAAAGCATGAAACGTTGTGTAGGTATGTGTTCTTTATGACCTATAAACAGTTTACGGATGGAGTATTAACAATTTTTTCAAGAATTTTTTTTTAAAGGACGCTTCAAAATCCTGGTAGTTTAGTGAATAGAGAATAAATTAACCTTCTCTTTTTTATTCTAATGAGGACCGATTTATGACCGATTTATCTGAAAATCACAAATTTCTTTCTTTTTCAAAAAATGTGCGATATACGGAAGAAAGTCCAAAAGCAAAATATTGTTCCTTTCGAAGAGGTCTACAAAAAGTCCCTGTTCCATTTTTCGATATTTCTCATTCCCTTTTGAGTATTTCCAAAAATATAGATACATTGTTTTTCAAATATTTTTTAGTGCAAAGTATCGAAAAATGAAACAGGAACTTTTTGAAAAACTCTTCGAAAAGAACCATTTTAATTTTGGACTTTTTTCCATATATCGCAAGTTTTTAGAAGAAAAAATTTATTTTAAAAAAAATGGTTGCCATTTAGTTAATTCTGAACGTTTGAATTATTTTTTTCGGTTTTCGAAGCAACGAGAAACCCGCCATTACAATCAAAGAGAAAAAGTTAATTATCTAAATTATTTTGGAAAATATCGATTTAAAAGAAGGAATTCGTTTTTTTTCAAAAAATTTTTTGGTGCAAAATATTGAAAAATAGAAGAGAAAATTTTTGTAGAACTCATTGAAAGGAACAATTTTTATTGTGGATTTCTTTTTTCCGTATGTGATATATTTTTTGATAAAGCAATTTGATCTTCAAAAGAACGTGCGTTACTTTGTTAAATTTACACTTTTTAATAATTTTTTGGCAGATTTCGAAACAATGAGAAAATTCCCTCCATCTGAATGAAAAAAGAAAAATATAATATTTTCATTATTTTGGAAAATACCGGATTTAAAATTAAAGTCCGTTGAAAAAAAATGAAAATATTGTTGGCACCCCATCCGAAAACTTTTTTAGGGAGTACGCCAAGTTTCATGCTTTTTTAACAATTTGAGTCAAATTTAGACATTTTTCGTTGTACTGCTGCTACTTATTAATACTTAATACTAATAGAGAAAACTGGTATGTAATTTTTATGTAAATAAACAAAAGTCCAGAATTTAAATAAAATATTTAATTTTTGATGAAACAAAATTTGGGAAAATTACGAAATTTTAAGTCGCCAAACTTGAAAGCATTGAAAAAAGAAACACAGAAAAACAATTTGAATCAAAAATCAAAAACTTACATAATTCAGTAAATTGGGGCGAATACTCACTATAAAAGTTAATTTTTGAAGTATCTAATTCTCGAAAATTCATGTTATATATGAATAATTTAAGTTTCGAATCGTGCAAATGTTAATTTCCCGTATTAAAAATTGTATAAATCTACTAGGAAAAGATGTAACCAA
>JAUMHM010000005.1:40403869-40421892 GCA_032362435.1 Melikaiella ostensackeni
GGACTCACGATGGTTTCGCCGGCCCTTCATCGTGATTTCACCGTACCCTGTGGCCGCCCATCTCACGGTTGTGAGGTTGTGATATATATATATATATATATCACGCAGGCCTAGATCGAATAGAATGATATTGAAAAAGTCGCATGGGATTTCGATGGAAATAAAGAATAGATGAATTTAAAGTATTTTAAATAAATTTTGTCAAACCTTTGGGACTATTTTTCGGTACATATTTCTGTACTTGAGATGGTAAAAATGTTATTTAAGCCAATCAGCGAAAAAGTTCGAAAACATTTTTCAAGAGATAGCGCAAAAATAGTGGCATTAGCGGGAAGTTACGATAAAATAGTGGCATTTTATTCAAAATAGTGGCATCGATAAAAAAAGTTTCAAATAGTGTCAATAGTGGCTCAAGTCCGAGCCCTGAAATTTGAAAAACTGTTTTATATACTTTTGTAGAAAATAAAGACAGGTATTTTAACTTACGTGAAAAGAAGGCAATTCGAGATACATCGGCCAATTTTTCTGGCAAGGAGTGCACTCACATTTGAAATAAAATTGCCTCATTAATTTCCTTTGTCTCTCTACCTTCGGCATTATAGCATAGTGATTACCATAGTTATCAAAAATCTGAAATGAGGATTGATTTTTAAAACTTATTTACATAAATGGAAAACGTGATATGCAACTTTTTTTTACCTGTGTATCTTTTTCCATTGGATAAAGAGCATAGAGGACAATATGTTCTGCTAATGAATTTCGCGAAACGTTAGGATCGCAACTATGATTTATCAAACTGTAAAAAGGCAGAGCTGCGGATCCACGATCGGCAGAATCCAAACTGCGTTCTTCCCCGAACTACAAAATATATTTAAATTGTTTATTTTTCGTCAGTACTTTAAAACAATTCTAGAATTTCAATCTTTTGAAATTATTTTTGTAACCAGAATGGATTTCTCTTATCATAAATAATAAAAAGTAATGTTCAGAATTTAAAAGAGGCTTACAGTGTGCATGTTACTTGGAATAATTTGCTGATGGCGCAAAATTAATCCTCCAACAAACATGACATCTTCGTTTAAAACCATTGCTGTTAAATCGTTGTTATCGAAAGTTTGATCAAAGAAAGATGTACGTGTTGCAATAAAATAGAGAATAAATGCCGCGTTTATGGCTCTTCCGAAAAGATCTGATAACGATCTTTTTTCTGTATTTGTAACAAGGCTGTAAATGCTTCGGTATTTGTTACTGTATAGCTTTCCATCTTGGGAGAATCCTTTTTTTCTTGGATCTGAAACGAAAAACTTTTGTAAAAGATTAACATTACGAGTCTAAATTCTTTAATTCTTTCAAAAAGTTATATAGAATTTCTAAAGTAAAATGACCTTTAGAGAAAAATTTAAATAATTTAAATTTCTAAGAATTGAAAAAATTCAGTGTAAAAAAATAAATGCACTATTACTTTCCGCTTTCTTTTTCCTAGCTACCCTGATGACATTTTTATGGCTACCCTAACTATAAACATTTCAACATTTCCAGGACAAATAAAATAACTCGTTTCAAAACTTACCATCACAATCATCAACTTCAATCAACTCAGCCCTCAATTTCTCCAAACTATTAAACTCTCTAACAGCCAAAATCGCAATCCTCATGCTGAAAAGGCCCAACTTGTTCATCTCCAAATTCAACAAAAGACCAGTCACCGGACATTCAATATCATGATACTTCTTCCAAGCCACATCCCTGCAATTTTCTGAGCAATAAACCACAAAAACGCAATGCTCACACGGAATACTTGCCCATGCAATCCTCAAACAATGAGCACAATGCGTGTACATATTTTCAGTCGCAAGAATCAAAGAATAAGGTTTCTCAACAGCCAGAATCTCACCCGGTTGAACTTTACGTGTAGTCACTACATGTCTTCCAAATTTATCATCATATCTCATATCCAAAGCATTAGTAGCACAAGGAATTTCATTATGTGGTTTAATCTCAGGAACAACTGGGTCAGAATTATCTTTCACCTTCACATTTGAAATCTTACTGACATCTTTCAATTTCGCTTTAAATTTCTCAAGACTCGAATTATCCAGGGACATTTTTTCTAGCCATTCTAAAGTTTCTTCATAAGCACTCGTTGTTTTTGAACTTCCTAAAGAGGCCAAACATTCAGTTTTTCGAAGAAGTAATTTCGCCTTCAAGTGATCTGGGTAATTTAAATCAAGTGCTCTATCGATGTCTTCCACAGCCTCTGAATATTTTTGTAAATGAACCAGGACGGCAGATCTGTTTGCGAAAGCCAGGGCGAGTTCCTCTGAATTATTTGAAGCAAATGCTACACCTTTGCAATACAGTTCCCAGGCTTTGACATATTGTGATGCGTTATTATGATTACCTACAAAAATTCGATTTCCTTGGTTTCTGAGTTTAGTGGACTCGGCAGAGTTTTTTTCCTCGCATTTCGATGTCGGGATGAGGCAAAATTCCTCCAGGACGGTATATGTAAACACCATTCGAATTTCGTCAGTTTCGGCGGACATGAAGGTTTTCGATAAAGTTTCTTGCTTTTGAACCGCCAGAATTCTGCTGTATAAGTTTGTAACTATCTCTTCCATCTTCTGAAATGATTTTATACACTTTTTGAGAGGTTCCAGTCAAGTTTTTGATATTTTGATCAGAATTCACTTGAAGATGAAAAGGTTAGGAAAGCGCTTCATTTTTTGTGTTTTTACCGTTCGATGACGAGTGAAAATGGGTCAATGTATTTTTATAGGAATAATTATTCGTTGTTGGCGATTTATTTATTATTTAGGATAAAAATGTCGTTTGTTTTCACTCTATATTAAATGGATATGAAAAGAGAAGTCGAGTTTAGTGAATTTAGCAGAATATAACCTAACTTTTTGTTATTGTCGATTAGGGATGGGCGATGCAGAGGCGATACTTTAAGTATCAAGTACAAAATACTCGACACTTCGATTTTCGAAACTAAGAAGGTCGATGTACCGGAGTATCGATACTTTTTTGGCGGGTATCGGCTTTTTTCGATACTTCATGCTTGAGAGAGAGATAAAATATGGCCATTGCGTACCTCCCCTAAACACCCCTTACACCCACCAACAAAAATATTGGTAGTTTCGATGCTTTAATGTAGCAACTGATTGGTGAATTTTTATTGTTGCCTCTGGTTATCGCTGGGAAAATCTTGATGTAAGTCTGGTCGATATAGATATTTTTATAAACATCGCGCTATTCATTACAGCGTAATCGCAGATTATTATAAATAATATGGACTTAAACGATTAGAGAATGTCTTGTTATATTGAAAGTTTCAGACTCTGAAAACGTTTGCTAGATTGTTTAAGATTTTAACTAATAAATTTCTAAATTTTGTAAAATTCTTAGAGAGTAAGGGTTAATTTTATTAATTGAATAAGTTTATGTTTAGAGCAATTTTGATTAAGCAAACCTAGAAACTAAATTTTAAAGAAACTCGTAGCCGATTCGTCCTATGTGAGTTTTTATTTTTTTTGAATCTTCACAATTTGTAATTTAATGCACGATTCGGAGAAACTGAACCCGCAGTAAGGATGGCTGTTGGGAATCGTTTAAAGCTTCTGGATGTGGGTCAAATTGATACAGACTTTTTATTTGTTTCTAGTTTATTTTATTTTTTCCTGTATTCTTTCTAATTTCAATTAAAGCCTTAAAAAAGTTTTAAAATCTTCGAGGAGTGAATGCTATCAAAAGTTCCGTTTCATTTTGAACGCATTTTTATGCAGCTTAGAACATCTTCCAAATTCATTATTAAGCTGACCTCAAAAGTTGGTACTACTGTAATTGACCCACAACAAATATGTCAATTGTGTAATCTACGTGAAAAGGTGGACCTTCAACATATTCTTACAAAATGTCCAATTTATTTGTCCATTAGAGATCACAACTTGCGTAATTTACATACGATTAACGGAAACAATCTACGTCTCTTTTTGTCTAATGCTGATCGAGCGACTCTGCACACAATAAATAACTTTATAGAATAAACACGTTTTTTAAAATGAGGGCGTTTTCCTTATTTGAATGATCACAGACAACTGTAGTGCTTGACCAGTAAGAGTCGAATTCTTTTGCACACATACCACTAATTTTCAGTAATATATACATATTTTACTTCGTTTATAGTGGCTCTCTCTTGCCACAGAAATTTTGTATTCTCAAAGGCAATAAAGATACATACATACATAAATACAATCATTTTTAGCGTAAAATTTTGTTGTGTTGCTAAATTCATTTGATTACGCAAGTTGTATGACTATGTTTTCACTTAAACAGTGTATTTATAAACATTGAGTAGATCTACGTGGTCCCATTGTATAATTTTTGACAAATATGTTTGCCGAGGTGGGCGGTTGTTAAGACCTTTTGTCAAATCAATAATTCATACGGTCCTGATGTATAGCGCCTGCGTGAATTATTTAATAGTAATGATAGTAATGTAATGGCGTTAACGAATGCGTAAGTCAGTCAGCCTTCAACCATCGAGACTATAATGCTACTACTCGCAGTAAATATTAGTTCGAGAGATTAAAAAAGAGACTATTGTTAAGCAATTATTATTGAAAATCCTGGATAACCATAGGAGAAGATAGTTATAAACAATAAAAAATTGTTTAAACAATTATGTTTGTTAAATTGCATTAATTATTACCACACTCTGAATGTAAAGCGGACAAAAAGTTGAAAATTTCAGAAAACCGCAAATTTCTAGCATTATTCTGAGCAAATATTGTTATAAATAATCATTCATTGTTTAAACAATTATTCTTGTTAACTTTAATTGATTAGTGCATCCGTCTAACTGAAAAGTTGAAAAATTCGGAAAAAACCGCGACTTTCTAACTCTATTCTAAAAGGAAATTGCTATAAACAATAATAAATTTTTTAAATCATTTATGTAAACATCTTATTATCAATAGAAAGTAATATTTTATGAATTAGAGACAATTTGTACTAAAATAAACTGCAAAAATTAAAAAGAAGCGCCAAAAACTCGCAATAACCAATATTTCCCATAAGGGATTTTCGTTGGGACCCTATAAAACAGACTTATGGGGGTGAATTCAAAAAGTAATTTTGAATCGTATTCTATGGCTTATTGTGAAAAGAAATATCGACAGTCAACTCGATACACCTAATATTGACGATTCTGAATAAGATTTACAGAAACGTCTTTTTTTCTTACGGGAAATACGTGTTGAACTTCACGGGGCTTGCAGCAACTCCACATATAATTTTTTTTTGAATATGCATTTATTTTTTTGTGGATTTGAACAAATTGGGGGGTTAGGAGCATGAAAATTAAAAAAAATTGGACTACCCTACTGTGCAAGGATTATACATCTTGTGTATAGGCCTATAGCCTCCGAGCTAGCCCGACTTGGAGCGGCAACTACATAAGTACACAAATTTTTGGCTCTAAATTGTATTAGATTCAAGAAAAATAACAATTTATTAGGACACATTTACCTATTTCGTCCTTTTGAGCAATAAATATTCGTGGGGGCGCAAAATTGTTTAGATGACTTTTATTTAGCTTGGACTTACCGAACAAAATTCAATCAAAGTATTCAAATATTTTTAATGGAAAAGTGGCAATCGGGATTAATTACAAAAATCATAATTTTGCGAACATCTCGAGAACTAGATACATGCCGAAGACTTGCTACACAGATTAGGAATCAGGAGATCATCCTGCATAAGAATCATTGCAGATATTTCGTGGACACCTAAGATCCGACAGGAATGAGTATGGCATCTCGACTAAGAGGGGGATTGACGAGTTACAGATTTTGGCACTATGCTCACACGTTGACCATCCCTGAATCAGAGTAAGAAACCCTAGAATTGGAGAAAAGGATAAGGTAAATAGTCTAAGAAAATTGGTTTATAATAGCATATTGAAGAATTTGTACAAAATATCTACAATAACTTTTGGAATAACAAAAAGTTACTGAGTCGAAAAATAATAAAAAGGAATTTCAAAAAGCTAACGAGATACTTGAAAAAATTATACGAATCAATGGATTAGTTTCGAAATGAACGCGATTTTATCAAAAAATATTCTGGACAAACCAGGGAAAGTCGAAGAATAAAAAATTTATTCTTCAGAAGTATGCGAGAGTATCATTGAGCTTAACGAAAGCCGACAATCCAAACTAGAAAGAATATTAAAGAACAGGAATGAAACATACGCGGGAAAAGAACACAAATCGACTCATATAACCAAACATAAAAGTGATGCCCAGGTCCATTATCCTATCAATCAAAGATATTATCATGTTAGTCCAAAAATAGAAGAAATCATCTACGAGACAGTAAGTACATTACTAGAACTGGGTATTATTGAAGATTCCTGTTCAGATTAGTCCAATCCAATCGCAATGATCAAAAAACCAGATATAGATTCTAGATTCTGTTAGGATTTTAGAAATTTTAATAAAATTACCAAAAAAGGATGATGCTACTTGGGTTATATAATGCTCCAGCCACCTTCCAGAGACTGATGGACAAGATTATAACTCCAGACTTAGAACCTAATGGTTTATATTATTCAGAAGACATTGTAATAGTAACTCAGAATTTCAATCACCATCTAAAATCTTTAAATATAGTTTTGGATAAGTTGAACAAAGCAATGCTAACAATCAATCCGGTCAATCGCGAATTTGGGTGTTCAGAAATAAAATATCTTGGTTTTAAAGTTAATGAATAAGAACTTCAAGTATAATGGGAACGGCATGTTGGTGTAGGAAATTCATGCTACACTTTGGTGAAACAGTAAAGTCACTTAATGAGTTATTGAAACAAGATAAAACTTGGAATTGGGGATGAGAACAAAATGAGGCTCCCCAGGGAATTAAAGATCTGTTAAATTCGGCAGCAATTCTGACTTGCCCATATTTTAAACACCCACTCTAACTTGAGACTGATACGAGTAACACGGGATTAAGAGTCGCACTTACTCAAACCAAAGAAAGCGTCAGTTACGCATTCGCATATGCAAGGAGAGGTCTGAACGGTGCCGAATCGCTGTACTCAGCTCTGGAAAAAGAATGCCTAGCTGTGGCTTAGGTCATTAGTAAATTTAAACCTCACCTTGAGAACTATAGTTTTGAGGTAATTACAAACCACCTAACGTTAAAGTCGCTTAATAACTTGAAAATTTATGAAGTGATATATCGAAAAGGAAGTTCGAACTTTGTCCCTTATGTTCTATCGAGATCAGGAAAATCAAGCAAAACGATCGCTTTCACGTTAGCTTATAGGACACAAAAACTAAAAGCGGACGTAAAAAATCCTACTGATGACTGGTACTGAGTCAAAATAAGACAAGTACAAAAAAGACCAGGCGAAAACGAGAAATGGCGAATACGAGATTCGCAACTCTCTTTTTTTAGACCAGACCAGTTAAGACCTACTCTCTAAAAAGACTCAAGTCCATGGATATTAGTCGTGCTGAAAAAACTTAGGCTTTAGGTATTAAGGGGGGGGGGGGAAGGAGTCTCAAGCAAAATTTTCAAATAATCGATTTTTTTGCATAAATGAATGCTCTGATATGTTGAGAATGTGAATCCATAAGTTTCAGAATGCATTACTGTGTATTAATAATGCTGCAGACGTATTTACGTTTATGCGACTAGGACTCCAGCACCGTAGCTGCCCGATTCCTTCTATGCAATAAAAGTAAAAGGGCGGATGAATAGTAGGAAGCAGAAGCTTTCCGCAGTGAAAATAAAAACCTAGTTCTTCGAAGAAACAGAAGGTCTGCTATACAGGCCTGGAGTCGCTGATCAGTGTCAGAAAGCGGTAAGTTTCTCATGAACCTCAGTTTTTAATAATATTAATTTTTTAAATCATTTTATTACATAATTGAGGCGAAAATTTTTTCGAAGAAATCGTCTTATTTTTTTGAGAGCCTCGTATTAATATTAATTATGCATTTTTTCCTGAACATAAAGGTTCACTCGGCGTTAAATTTTATCAAGGATCTAAATCTTTTTGGTTTTTTGTTCTAGGATAAAAACAAAAAGCTCTACATTGCACGCCGATCAGCAACGTCACTAAGACTTTTACAAAGTTTCATTAAGACACTTTTCTAAAAATTCTCGAAAATCACTTTATTTATAGCAATTTACTTGAGACTCCCCACTTAAAATAAAATCATGACAAATTACAAGTAGGACATTTAGGCTGTGGAAAAACTCACGCGAGAGCCTCCGAACATTATTTCTGGCCAGTAATGCACTCAGATATAATCAGATACGTAAAAGAGTGTAAAATTTTCTTTTAAAGAACCAAACCTAGCAATTAGGAAATTAAGGGCTTATAGGAAAAAGAAAAGTTGAAGAACCGTAGACCATGGTAGCAGCGGACATCATAAGACTGCGTCCAATAAGTAGAAAGAGAAAAAATCAATACATATTAGTATTTGTAGACATCTCTACGAAATAGGTTGAATAATATAACCCTAAATAAAATTCTGCCCACCTTTCGAGATGGCCCTTAATTCCTTGAAAATCGCTTTTCGAAAATTTAATTTCTGAACTTACCACTTTGTATGGAATATCATGTCGTATCCTTTTTCTTTTTGCAAAAAAGTTGTGTATCATTGACCGTTTCTGCAAGAACCCAAAAAATTGATTTTTCAAAAAACAAAGTTTACTAAATACTTGCACTTCAACTCGCTGCGAAAGACAAAGATCTTAATATTTTTAGTTGAAAATTGAAGAATTTACCCTCCAAACTATTCTGAAGATGATCTTCTATTTAAAAATCGCTTTTGTTACAGAAAAAAGTTATTCACTTTTGTTTATCAAGGAGTATCCAAATAGTGCTAGACAATTTCCAATCGTTTTGTTTACTGAGGGAACTGTAAGTCCGAAGTTTCAGCGGAAGAAATTTCCATTAGGATATAATAAAGTATTCTGAAAATTATACTTCAATCGAGCTAACCGTTTAAAGAATATGAGCAACCAATTAGCGCTGATAGAACCTGGGCAAGTTGAGAACCCCAGTACCTCGGCTCCAGAGCCGTATCAAGGGTGTGGCGACTGAGGCAGTTGCCTCGGGCGCCATCGTAAAATGGGACGCTAAACCTCGAGAAATTTCGAAAAAAAATTCCAATCTCAAATTTTTTTCCTTTTTTTTTCAACTGGTGCCCAAAAAAATGTTAACCTGAAAAATGTTTTCCTAAATGTTGGAATATGTGCAATTTGTCATTTACTTCATTTAAAATGTTTGTATTTTTTATTAATTTGTTCAATTAAAGTCATACTTTTTTGAAAGAAGAAAGAAGGTGCGTCATGGTATTTCCTTCAAGGTAGTAAGTTTAAAGATTCAATCTTCGAAAAACGATTTTCAAGTCAAATATGGGTTCGAGGGCCAACTCAAAGGACCATCTGGATTTTACGTTGGGTTATACTATCCGGCGGCTCAATTATAGCTAGACATACCCTTTTTGTAATGAAGTAGTAAATTTTACGATATTTCACGTGTCCCTCTCTACAGTTTCACATATTTGAAATGTGATAGGACTGCTACACATTTTTTTGCCATCACCGGCTTAGGTCGCTGTTTTATTACATGATGCAGTTTGAATTGCAATACTAATATATTAGAGATTAATGTAACTGACTGAAAGAACCATGCTCATATGTTTGTCCCTGGCTTAGTTTGGAAACTTGTTACCACACAAGCAGCACTCAGATGCCTCGATCGTTCCATCAATATTGTGGAAAAGCCAGAAAGGGTCATCTCAGATAGAGGGACTCAATTTACCAGTGCAAAGTAGAGACAGGCACTGGCCGAAAAGAACATAAAAGTGACACTCACATCAATTCGACACCCACAGGCCAATGTAGTTGAAAGGGTAAATAGGGAGTTGGCACGACTCTTTCGAACTCTCTTGTCATCAGAAAAACATGCACCGTGGTACTCTCAAATCGAGAACATCGAAACAATTATAAATGAGTCCTACCATGAGACCATTGAGACAACGCCATATGAGGCACTGTGGAACAAAAGGCCCTTGAGATGGTGGGAGGAATTCATGCCACCCGAGTCAAAAAGGAAGAGCAGAAACTATCAGAGACACATCATGGTCATCCGAGACCGTCTGAAAAAGAGACGAGAGAAGCAGATACAACGGCTGAACAAAAATAAGAAGGGAGTAATCTTTGAAATTGGAGAATGGGCACTGGCCAGAGCGTGCAACGTGTCGAACACCACCACAAGTACGATGGAAAAATTCCTAGCACTCTACGAAGGCCCTTACACTGTAAAAGAACAAGTCTCCAAAAAGGTGTACACTCTGCAGCACCTACCTACCGGAAAAGAGAGGGGACAGTACTATGCCATAGACCTCAAGAAGTACGCTAAGTAGGAAAACACGGTAGAGGGGAGGAGAGACGCTTCTGATGAACAGCGGCACTGCAAGGGCAACATTAGCTGATGAACCATTAAAGCGAATGCCATGATGCCCGAAGCCAAGACTCAATACCGCTCAACTGACATCTTTGAGAGTGTGGAGATCCAGTGTGATCGAGACAACGAAGACCTCTCAGAGATAAAAAGATGGAAGGTGCCCGACAAAACAGTCACCACCCGGCCTAGAAACATTAACGGAAGAAGAGAACAGGCAGCTAAAAGAAAGAACAACATAGTGGTCACGGAGTAGACCCTTACAGAACAAAAAGAGCAGTGAGAAACGCATGGAGGAGCACAGACAAGGCACCCCAGAGAACCATGAAAGCAGCCAAGAAGCTCGAAGGGACGCACGAACATCAAGAACTGCAAATACTCTCCCTAAACAACCTACGAGTGATAAGGAGAGAAAAACTGGCCTACGAGGGCAAAGAGACCGCAAGAGAAAACACCACCGGCAAAAAGAGAAAGCTGACGGCCGCTGAGATAAGAAGAACAGCCCAGCAAGCAAAGGAAAAGCGGGGAAACACCATCGCAGAAGGGAGGACATGGGACGCGACAATTGATGGAGACATCGACCCAAACGCAATCCGAGCTTCGTCACCGTCCCAAGAGTGGCCCATCACGCCCACATGGCAACGGATTGAGCGAGACTATCGGAGCCATCCACACAATAATAACCAATTAGATTATTTGCATTTAAAATTCTAACGATGGGGATCCTAAGACTCCCACGTTAGACTTTTAAATAGGTGGGCATTTGCGACATATGAGTTACATAAAATCCCCTGAAAAATCGACAACCGGTCGATTCAGCGTGTCTTAGCTCTGCTAAGCCAGCAGCCTACAGGGGGCAGAACACAGCGCAACCTTGCGGACTCCCACCCACAAGAAACTGAAGCGAGCTTCCTTTCAAAGGTGGGAGAAAAATCCTTGCACCCCACTACGCGACTGAGGGCCTCAATCAAAGGCTACTAGGCGAGCTAGAATTTGGTATCTCATCCGAGATCTCTATCATAGGCGAAATCTATAGCTTCCCCAAAGAAAGGCTGCGCAAAAGGAAGCACCTTCTTCATTTGTCTCTGCTTAGAGCTAATAAGCGTACGAATGACTCTCCACGATTATAAAAAAGAATACACAAATTTTATACAAGTGTAAACCTAATTTTTTAATAATAAACATAAAGAATAGAAATGTAAAATTGCATAGATGTTAAGTTTACAATTTATATAAAATAAATCAAGATAATTAGAAGTATCAAGAGAGATAATCTAGTAAGAAATTCGTAGCTTAATTAGATGGTATTGAAAAGAGCATATAATCTTCATCTAGAAAGTCTAAGAGTGCCCAGAAGGCTAATTTAGTAAGAAATTCGTAGCGCACTCAGATAATATTGTGAAGACAGTAAACGTAAAAATAGAGAGAAACGCAAATTAAAATAAAAGATAGCCTCATGTATGTAGGATGGAAATCGAGGATAAAAATTTATATAATCAACTTTAAAGGCAAAATTGTTAAGACATCATTTGTACTATTCATAAAATTTAAAATTTATAACGAAATACGTAAGTGTACAAGTAGAGTTTCTCTTCAGCCGCTCGTGCCAACTCACGATCCTAAGTAAGATAATCAAAGAAGAATTACAATTTTAAAATTGAAAGAAGAACACGAACTACTCATTGATTTATTAATAATTATTTAACAAATAAAAATCAAAAGTAACATTATTCAAGGGTTTTCTGAGTCACAGATTCCAAATATCACATCAAAAAAAAATTCAAAATAGCGGATCCAATCTGCCGACTAAGATATATTTTGAATTATCCAATTTGAATGAAACTCATTTTATACTATATACTATATTTCATGTAGCGGATCAAAAATTGGGAGCGGGAATTAAAAAAATTATGTGATTTCTTCAAAACACATTTTTTAAAATCCTGGTCGCTATATTGGATTCGCCTTTTTGAATTTTCATTTTTTTATGTGATATTTGGAATCTGTGACTCAAAAAATCGTCAGGTAATAAATCTTATACGAATCGGATTCTTTCGAAAAATTTCAAAGTCCCATATCTCGGCATTTTTTTTAATTTTCCAAAAATGTTCGCCAGCGTTTTTATTCACTGCCAAACAACTGACTATACCGAGTTACAGCCAAATCACATTTCAATTACTTACAAATACTCAAAATTTACAATTACTTACAATTTGCAACAGTACAATTGAGATATGCATTTTTTTATGTTTTAGTAATCTAAATTGAAATTTCTTGATTTCGAATGTTTTTTTACTTGAAAGATCTTCAACTATTAAGACTCCCAAATTGAAATGGTACAATTTTGAGAGATTTTTCTTCAAAAAGTAGAAAAAAGTCTCAAATGTCGTTCAATCCGAGGCCTTAGATAGAAATAAAGAATTGCATTTTATTATGAATTTAAAGCATTCTCAATAAATTCTTGTACATTAAGCGTGGGATTGGAAACGATTTTCCAATAACATTTCGGTGCTTGAGATAGCGGACATGTTATTTCAGACAATCAGCGAAGAATTTCGAGAATATTTTCACAGGCAATGTAAAAAATAGTATCAAAATAGCTGCATTGCTCAAAAAAGTGGTTATAGTGATGTGAGTCCGAGGCCTGTGAGTGTGGGGTTTATATTTGGTTACATGCTTTCCTGGATTTTCGTATTAAAATGGGATTTAGCTGTAACTTGGCATGCGTATTACCCAAAATTCAAAGAGCTATATCTCCGCAAATTTTTTTGTACATAAAACAATATTTCATTATTTATTTCACAAGCGAATTTGACTAGTAACATTAACATTCTTGTGTTGAAATCGGATGGACTTCAACAGAAATTAAAAGCGGAAAATTAATAACAGAAAAGCGGAAACTCTAATAAATTACGTTACTGAGACCTTGCTGATATCTTGCATAAAATATTCCGATCTAAACTATTTATGGAATTAGCTAAACAAAAACAAATGGTAGTTTACCTGTTCTGTAATAGAGTCCAAAGATGACGTGGCTTCGTCGAATACAAGTATTGGACTGCCTTTCAAAATCGCTCGCGCTATTGCAACTCGCTGCTTTTCACCGCCAGACAATTTCAATCCTCTTTCTCCCACCTCCGTGTGATATCCTTTTGGCCAATTTAAAATAGAATCGTGTAGATTAGCCATTCTCGCTGCGTCGTAAACTTCCTCTTCAGTCTTGGCAAAATTTCCGTAATGGAGATTATAGAAAATTGTATCGTGAAACAAAACTGAATCCTGTAATTTGTAAATATTTTTTTAGTTTAAGAATTCAATTCAATTTATATCTGATTTATAGTCTTAAAATGACAATCAAAAATAAGCAGTTACCTGCGGTACAATGGCAATAGATTTTCTGAGATCGTTTACGTCGACGTCTTGAATGTTTTTCCCATTAATGTAAATACTTCCACCATTTGGTTCAAAAAACCTGTATAGTAGCCTTACTAACGTGGACTTTCTATAAGGAACAAGAGGCTATACTGTAAATAATATATTCCGGGAGACCATAGAACTTAAATATAATAAATTTATGAAAAAATTTCGTATAATATATCAGAGATGAAATGAGTGATGATCGAAGCCGTGTTATAAGTTTATACTCAAATTGAGTATCGCCTCTCACTTCCATGAACTAGTTAAGAAATGTGCACGTTCTGCTTTGCCGATAAAACAGACATTTTCTCTTGATGACTGATCTATATTCAAGCTTAGCACTTTGAAGGCAGATAAACATCTGAACTTTGCCATCTGAGTCAAACAGTCGGATAATTTAGAAATGCGTAAATCCTTTGAACAATTATTTTTAGCCGGACATTGCTGTTTTTCCCCCGTTCAAAAAACAGCAACGTCAAGTTTGAGAGATATTCGCATTTTCGTGAACAAGGGTAAAAAATCTAGAAAAACTTCACAAAAAATGATTTGAAAAAAAATATAATTCTATTTTTTCAATCCCTTGTGGACATTTTTTTTATAAATAAGTTGGAGAAACTAGTTCCATTTCCACAGGAAATGACAAATAAATACAATAAATTACAACAAAATTACAGGAAATTAGAACTTTTGTCTATTATTTGGACGGATTTTGTACATTTTGGATTTTTTCGTATATTGTTGTATTTTATTGTAGTGTTAAACGTCAGCCTAGAGTATGAAATTTGTCAAAATCATAGATAAAAGTTCTAATTTCTTGTAATTTTTGTTGTAATTTATTCTACTTATTTGTATTTTCCTGTAAAAATGGTTCTAGTTTTTTATACTTATTTGTATAGTATATTGTGCGCCTATGGAGGAAGTAGAATGATTTTCACGAGCGTGTTTGCGAAAATAAGGTAGCAATTACACGAGTGAAATCATTTTTTCCTTATGGTGCACACCATAACTTTTACAACATCTGTATACAAAAGTGCGACTTTGTCATGCCTGTAAAAGTGGATCGCAAGATAAGTCAGAAATATTGAGGTCTGGGTTTTGTAATTCGAAGTCATTTCTAGGCAGTGACGTCATTCAATTTCCTTCTGCAAAAGCTACTTTTGTTCCTGTGCGGGAAGAAATAAAGCGAAATGGTCCAATCACAAGCTGTTACTCGTTGAACCGTGAACTACGCATGTGCCACAGTTGTTTTTTCCCCATTGCTCTGAAAACAACTGTTTTTCGTCCACTCTACAAGCATAGGAAAGTCGAAATTTTCATGCAGGTGCACAGTGGGCCAGAAGGGGCAAAAAAGTGGCTAAAACCTAAGATTTCGTCAGATTTGCATCAACCTCTGAATAAAGAGTTTATTTGGGTCGCTGATGCCGAGTCGGGCGTCAAAAATCAAGAATTCAACATGGCGGAGCCAATATAGCAGCCAAAACTTTTTTCATAAGATTTGTAAGATACTTGGTATAGAAAGGTTTTTTTGGTCGCTGATGTCGAATTTGTGTCAAAAACCAAGAATTCAAAACGGCGGAGCCAATATAGCGGCCGAAATTAATTTTCCAATAGATTTACGTAAGATTTGGTACCAATAGGTTTTTTCGGTCGCTGATGCCGAATCTAATATCAAAAATCAAGAATTAAAAATGGCTGAGCCCATATGGCTGCCAAGACTGATTTTTTAAATAGATTTGCATGATACATGGTACCAGGGATTTTTGGGTCAAATCTGATGTCAAAAATTAAGAATTCAAATAGCGGAGCCAATTTGGAAGCCAAAGTTGAGTTTTTTTTACATAGATTTGCATGATAATTGGTACAACGGTGTATTTGGGGATGCTGATGTCAAACTTGAATAAGTTTACTTCATTAGTTCACAGAGAAATGTTAAACTCAATTACTGCAGATCAACAGAAACAAGAAGAGAAGAAAAACAAAGGAATAATCTAATAAAGTGCAGAATGACACCTTACAAACCTTATTCCGATGTGGAACGACGGGAAACTTTGAATGGCAAAAATGTCCTGAGCAGTAAAATGTTAAAACATACATAAAAATTCCTCTTTTATTTAGAAACAAAGAAATATGAAAAGTTGATTACGACCTGCAGGTACTTTGATAACTATTTGAACGTACAATAAAAACTAAAAATATAATTTATACCAAATTTTATAAATAATTCAGTTTTTCAAATTCATATTCGTGCTGTTTATAAGCCATTTTTAACTTTTGGACCGTCTGAAAACTTATAACTTGTCGTCAAAATCTTATGTACTTCCGTTTCCAAGTACTATCACATATCTAAAAAATAATGACATACTTGTTAGATACGAATCATGACCTTGACTTTTGGTCTCTATTTGGCCTCTCCTGTCCCACTGTGAGGTGTTGGGCAAAAAAACATTTCCACCAGGTATTGAAAAAAAATCTTAATCAGTTTTTTTTGTCCATTAATTTATGTTTTATTTATTATGGTGATTTATTTTTTTCATGGAGTCGGGAAGGGTTGTTTCAATGAAAAAAATTAACAAAACAAAAAATCTGTATTTTACAAAAATCTACATTTCTCGTTAAAATAATTTTTCAATGCAACCAATAATTTGGAAGTAAACCAATGAAAACGTGTTTTTCCGGGTATTCCGAGCCATATTGGCAGAATTCCACAGAACTTTGTTTTTTGATCGAGTTCAAATTTTACGCAGTTGTTTTTTGGGTAAGAAGAAAAAGAATAAGACCCCAGTGTCTTTCATTTTCTGAAATTTGTATTTTACGCCAAGCCCTAATACCCATAACTACCAATATTTAAGAAAATTATTTTTTTCACTTTGTTAACAATTTGAAAGCGTTCTGACGGTTTCTCAATATTGAACATTTAGGCCCCTTTTTAGGACGCTAAACTATAGGGTTAAATCAGATAAACCTCAACCTATTACATGGTAAATAGTTTATAAAATATCAAAAAATAAGTTATTTTAAGAAGAACCCTAGCTAACGATTATTTCTAGTCTATTTTTAAGGCCACGTTATACATGAGTCACGTGACAAAGCCAGTCCTGAGATGGACGTTTGTTGTCCGATAAAAGTGAAACTTAAAATGAAGAGGAAAAAATTTGGAAAAATATTAATAAATGTAAGAGGACAGTTTGTTGTAAAGCATAAAGTTGGGAGAAGAGAAAAAGTTTATTATTAAAATAACAAATATCGACCGGCACGTTTGGACATTACGGCAGAAGTTTGATTTATTTCGTTCTCTGTCGGTGAAGAAGCATATCCTCAATTGGTAACTTCTCTTATTTCTTGTTAGGCTGTAGGTGGCGCCATGTGTGTTCTGTTTGATATAGAATAGAACTTGTCACAAGCCTGAAAATTTTCATCAAAATGGTGGATACCAAAATGGCAGATATCAAAATTTGAAACAAATGTTGGGACTTGAGTGAAACTCGGTTTCACAAGGCTTTTGAGTTCACAAAATCAGAATCTAACCTCAAAGTTTCAAAATCCGAATGTACACATGCAATATGGATTTACATGAAACCCAAGAAACTTATAGTATTGCAAAGTTTTTGAGGTTACGAAATTCAAATCCAACCTCAAAATTTAAAGAATGAAGAACAGCAAACCAATAAGTTGCAAAGCAATTTAGGAATTCACATGAGACTTGGTTTGACAAGATTCCTCAAGTTACCAAATCTACAGATAACCTCAAAATTTCTAAAAATGCAATATGGGTAACAAGTACAAAAAAATTAAGCCCTATCACTTTTAACGAAATAATCAAAGAGTGTCTACACGTAAAACAGCCATAAAATTTATAAATCGAAAGTGATCGCCCAGATTGCTTCCAAAAACTCCAGGTTATGTAAAGAACCTCAAAATAATATTAAAAAGCCCCCAAAAATTAACCCTCATCACTTTCAACGAAACGATTCCAAAGTGTCTCAATGTGAAACCAAAGATATTATATACATAGATGCGGTAAGAGGCGGTGGAGTGGGGGAACGCTATATATAGCTAATTACTTTTCGGCCATACCTAGCTGCTGCCCTCTTCGTACTACCTTCCACTATGGGTAAAATCGT
>JAUMHM010000005.1:40421992-40440782 GCA_032362435.1 Melikaiella ostensackeni
CCTACTTTTTTCACACGGACACAGAGTTTTAATTGTGTGCGAGGGTGTCTCGTTTCGAATCTGGGATCACTGTCGTTACACCGCAGATTTGAAAGGAGATACACTTGCATAGTCTCGAGTGTCGAATCCGGGTCCCGGGATCCGTAATTGTTACCGGTTTGTTCGTGTACTTCGTTTTCGTCTTGAAAATACGATAATTTGGATAAATTCTTCTGCAATATTCGATTTCCATCCTAAAACATCCTCTGCACATTTTATGAACTTTATAAACTTAATTCATTCACTGTTTAAAGGCTTAAAATAAAATTCAAAATAAGTCAAACAAGTCGTTTTTAGAGGTTATGAAACCCAACCCGAACCTCTTAATTGACATTACTGCTGATCCTGAATCATCTGGATCTTGGATTATTGGCGACAACCAGTCTTTTTTTTTAATTCTGCAATTATTTCTTGAGTGATTGTAAAATAAGGCCATCAAAATGGACACGACATTTGAAATGTTGTTAAAATTCATGAAAGCCAGGGATGCTTTTTACGAACACGAAGAAGAATCATTTCCTTTTCCATATTCTTTCGACAACAACCCTTTTGGTTTTGAATGCATGTTGTTGCTTCTCAAAGAACTCAAGATAATTCCAAGACTTTCCTGTGAGAAAAAGAATGCCGCAAAAGCCATTCAGTATAAAGACGAGGGCAATACAAAATTCCTTCATGCCAAATCCTCACCAGAATTTTTAGAAACTTTTAAACTCTACACACAAAGCATTGCTTATGCCTTAAATAATTCGAAGGAACTTGCATTGGCGTATGCAAATAGATCTGCAGTACTTATTCGCTTAGGAAAATATAAAGATTGTTTGGCTGATATCAACAGAGCCTTAAATTATAATTATCCAAATAATTTAAAATCAAAAGTTTTTCTCAGAAAAGCAGAATGTCTGCTGGCCTTAGGAAATCCAGAGGCGAAAAAAGCGCACCAAAGTGCCATGAAATGGTTGAAAGAAATGTCGAACGAAACTAGCAGAGATAGAATAAGGGATAAACTCGACAGTTTCTTCGATATTGATAGAAAATTTGATATTGTAGAAGAAGAGGAAATTTTTTCTGTTGAATGGGACTATTCCGGAGATGCGCAAATTCCTTGTGCCTTGGATGGTTTGGAGATTAAATATAATACTAAATTTGGCAGGCATGTGATTGCTACTCGTGATTTTGCGTGTGGAGAAATTATTATTGCTGAAAAACATTATGCACAAGTTTTGGCTTATCAGAATATGTATACTCATTGTTCACATTGTTTACAAGTGACCTGGAGTTCAATTCCTTGTTATTATTGTGTTTATGCTGTGTATTGCTCAGTAAAATGCAGAGATACCGCCAGACAAATGTATCATGATATTGAATGTAGTGTTCTTGGTTTTCTGATTCAGTCTGGATTGGATGAAGACAGATTACTGAGTACAAAAATCACAATTTTGGCTCTGAGGGAGGCTAAGAAGATTTCGAATTTGAAGAATGAGTTGAAGAATGTTAATGCTTGCAAAGGTATGGATTTAGAATATTTGTAATAACTCTGCCATACAATTTTAGAAAATTGCTGGTGTCACGTCCCGACAATCATTTTAATATTGTAATCTATTATTACGATCCATTCAATGTTTTTAAAAATTTTCAAATAAATATAGTTTAACGGTCGTGTGAGCATGACACTGAAAAATTTATAAAATTTTTAAGCACTTTAGAAAATTCTAGCATAAACATAACTGAATTTGAGGTGCATGAATATACCCAAATTTTATTTTCCCTAATGTTTATTTTACCGAAATTCGTATGACCGAAAAACAATTCATTAAATTTTTATTCATCCGAATTGTCAGTTTGCCTCATTTTTATTCTTCCGAATTACCATTTGCCGTAATTTTTCATATTTCCGAATTACTATTTGACATAAGTTTTAATATTCCGAATTACTGTTTGGAATGATTGTTGTTTTTTTGACTTTCTATATGGCATAATTTTTATTTTACCGAATAACTATTTGACGTCATTTTGATTTTTCCGATTTATCATTAGGCATAATTTTGATTTTTCCGAATTTCTATTTGGCATAATTTTTATTTGACCGAATAACGTTTTGCCCTCATTTTTATTTTTCCCAATTTCTATCTGACATCATTCTTTTCGTCCGGAATAACCGTTTGCCATAAATTTGTTTTTTCCGAATTTCAATTTGTCATAATTTTAATTCTTTCGAATCGTCATTTGGTATAATTTTTATTCTTCCGAATCGTCATGCAACAAAAATGTAATTTTTTTCATGAAAATGGTGACCGCATAAAAATTAGTTGGGCAAAATTCAAATCAGCTAATCAGAAATAATCGAAATTATAATCAAAAAATAAAAATGAGGGTATTTGGTTTTTCGGTAAAATAAATATTATGACAAATAGGAATTCAGTAAAATAAAAATGGTGTAAAATAGTGTTTCGGAAGAATAAAATTGATGTAAAATGGCAATTTGGTGGAATAAAAAATATGTAAAATAGCGATTCGGTAAGATAAAAATTATGTAAAGTAGTGATTTGATCACACGATTTCTGGTAAAATAAATATTAGGGAAAATAGAATTTGGGAAATATTCATGCGCATTGCGCCTCAATAAATTCTAAATAAAGTAAAGTCTTTTTTCAGACAAAGTGAAAAAAGGATTCTCCGATGATGGGAGGTTTCTCAGTGACATTTACAGAAGCGTACACAGTCTTTATATAAATAATGAAACAATATGTCCCACAAAAATTTTTAGAATGTGTTTCGATTCTGCTTTTATAACATATGCTTTGGCTACTTATACTAATTTTTTTGGCACACCTTCATCCGATATTTCATGGATTAAAATGTCTAAAAATATAAACATTAAGTTCATTGGAGGGTTAATTATTCATCATTTGCAAATTTTAGATACATGCTGCCATACGGTAATCAACTAATTCTTCCATATAATTTATTTTAAAAAATAGGGCTGTTTACTTTTTGCGAAAGGTTGAAAATTTAAATTTTCAGAGTTAATTATTAGTAATGTTACTCCTATATTTTGTAGTAGGTTGCAAAGAAATAAACCTCGTCAATGGAATACGATATTCAGCAAAATGTAGAGGTTTCTACCGATAAGTTCTTTTTAATTCATCTCGGGTCAATTTTTAAACCTTCAAAAATGGGTACTTCAGAATCAATAAAAAATTTTCAGCCGTCAAAAAACATCAACCCTATTATGCCTATTATCTATAGAAAATAAACAGCAGAAAGAAACTAATTTTGTTGTTTCTAGATCACAGAAATATTTGAAAATAAGATCACCGCTCGTGGTTACGGAATTTATCCATTTTTGTCTCTCTTGAACCACAGTTGTGATCCAAATGTTTTAAGAATTTATCATTCAGAACATGCAATTGCTCGTAGTACTCAACCAATTAAAAAAGACCAACAAGTATTTGAAAGTTACGGTCCATGTTACGAAGGAATGGAAAAAAGTAAGAGGCAGGAAATTATAGACCTTCAATTCGGATTCAAATGCAATTGTATGGCCTGCATAAATGGTTGGCCGATGTTGAAAAATTTACCGGAATTAGTAAGTCGAGTTTCTTACACAAAATATATTTAAAAAGATCACCTTCCTTCTTGAAATCTTATTTGATTCGTTTACAGAAGACATCATTGGCGAAATTGGAGATAAATCTCGAAAAGCTTGTGCAGAAATTACATAAAATATTTTATAAATGCACCCTTAAAGAAGATATGGCCATAAATTTATATACATTGCGAAAGCTCCTGAAAATGAATGAGGCGATTTGGAAGTATGCTACCAAACCATGTAAGGAATGCAGCATGGCGACAACTCTACTAAATTACATGTTTAACC
Organism: Melikaiella ostensackeni; assembly: GCA_032362435.1. Classification (NCBI taxonomy): domain Eukaryota; kingdom Metazoa; phylum Arthropoda; class Insecta; order Hymenoptera; family Cynipidae; genus Melikaiella; species Melikaiella ostensackeni. The sequence goes on from JAUMHM010000005.1 coordinate 40,425,909, forward strand.
GTTTAGGTAATAGATTCGACATTCCAAAAGTTCAAGACGCGAACTAAGAGGTATTTCAATTTTTTCAAAAAATCGTTATTTCGAGAAAGATGTTCCATTTTTATGTTTCTGATTTTTTCGTTGTCTCAAAGTTTGTGTTCAGTGAATAATATTTCTGAGATTCAAAATTCGGTTATTTGCGTTTGAAAATATTCGAAAAAAATCTTATTTTTTACTTAATATCTCTTTTATTTGGTCAATAATGACTGTAGTAAAATAACAATTGGCATCTTAAATGTTAGATAGTATTTTTTATATTTTTATAGACAGTCTCGTGATTTCACACGTATTAAAACATAAGTACAAATTTTTAAAAACTAAAACTACTTTAACACGCGTTTTGTAAAATACTTATTCAGTTACTTAAAAAGAGCAATAGAAATTCTCGATATTTGACAATAAACTTATTAGCGGTAAGAGAAAAAGTAGAGAAAAAGCCTGCAAAGTTGAAGCCGAACTTGGTTCGGACGGCAGTTTTTCGGGAGTTTTAAAAGTGATTCTCCATTCGACTCCCGGATAAACGGGACTCTCGGTTTTTAGATAATCTTCCACTACTTCATCTGTAGTTGCCCCTGTAAACACAAAAAAAAATTTGTATAACAATTTCTTATTAATTGTAATACTTCCCTAATATAAGCCGCGTTTAATGTCTATTTGCATCTAATATTAAGTGTTAATTTTTCTCACCAAGAGAGGTGAATTTTAGGTCCTTGAGCATATCATAATTATCTCCGCCCTGGGAGAGAAAATCAGTCAGTAAAACAGTATAGGTTGCATTTTTTTGTAAATCACTGTATGTTGGTGTTTTACATGCAGCGCATCGCACTTTTACTGAAATTACTTTTGACATGTATTCTCTGCTGAGATCATAAACGACCTGAAAAAGAGTGGTGTGATTATTTTTTAGAGCTGTTGATAATAGGGAAATGGTTTCAAGTTACGATTATAGATTACTGAAACAAGGTTTCTGAATTGGAATCACTTCTCAAAAAAATTCTTGTCAGTACCTACTTTTAAATTCATTTCTTAGTGATTTCATATATTTTCAAAAATAAAATAAATTATTTATCTTCAAAAAACACTTAGTAGAAAAAAAATGTTTTCCATGAAAAAGTCAAAAAGTCGATCTGAGAAAATAATTTTAATGTTAATAATTCTTTTTTTTTCTCACCTGAAGTCCTGAAACTTGAAGAAAGCTTCCATTTAAATCAGATGTATTATTATTAGAAGTGAGGCTTTTTACACTAAATTCAAGAACTTCTAGCATTTTTTTTCCACTCATGTTTGTTTTGACGAGAACGTTTCCGAAAGGCAGAACATCTTTTACATCTGCTAATGTTATCTAAAATCAAAACAGGTAAAAATTGTATTTAACAACAAAAAATCACTGAAAATTAAAAAAAGGCTTTTGAGAAAAATTTGAGACTTTATCATTATTTTCTCTCGTTATGGAATTTCTTATACTTCCTCCATTGTGCACAGCAATTGCAGCATCTGTCCAACCATTCACACCATCGTAGTCCTTAATATTCTGTAAAATATTAATAATTTTTTTTTCGAAATTGATTTAATGTTGATATTGATGATAATGTAGCAATTGAATTATTTTTTGATCACGCAAATAAACTTAAAAATACGTACGTATTTTATCATGGCGTCGGTTATCATATTTCCAAGATTACACTCTCTTCTTCTACAAAATTTAGAGTCTCCGTTGAGAAATACTTTCGTAGAACCGACAATTTTAGTTTTTATTGATTCAATTTCTGGCCTCCACTTGTCGAGTTCTGCCAATACATCTTTTGCCTGAAGTAATCACTTAGTATCAGAAAAATATTTGAGTGAATTAATTTTTTTGACTAATGTTTAACATTTTTAAAGTTTGTGAATTAAAGCCTAATATTTATAGTCTTCGAGAAAATGTTTCAAGACATGTTTTAATTTTTCAAACGCTACCCCTTATTTCTCTTCCTTTTGGTAAAAAACATGATTTCTTGCTTTTTACTTTATTGCAAAAAAAAATTATTCAAGGTTCCCGGTAGGTCGTTTTAGATTAAAAGATTAATTTTTTGGCCAATCCCATTTCAAATCATGCAAAAATTCAAGAAAAGTCTAGGTCATAGTCTCAAAATGATTTAGTATTTGGATATATCATTCTAGAGCGAAAATAAAGGGATACGTATTTCACCGATTGACAAGTTTTTTTTTCGCAACCATTTGAAAATTACCACAGAATTCTCAAAAACTGGCAGAATTTTTTCTCAAAACCCCACTTTCTAAACTTTTCATTTTTTAAAGAGATTGATGGTAATATATATTACATATTCCCTAAATTTCGTTCCTTGTGAGCCACTACTTCATAGTGAAAAAATCAAAATTTATGATTTTTCAAAAATCACTAGCCAAAAGGGGAAAAAGTTGTTTTGCCAAAAGTTGTTTCGTTAAAAATTTCACAAAAAAAGTATTTTGCACTCTTTGGATATTTGGCGCCGCACCACCTAACCCTTAATTACAAAATGAATGATACAACGTGTCCCTCGCAGTCTTGATCTCATTCATTATTTTGTACTGATTATTCTTTTACTGTAGTTAAGTTAAAACTTAAAACGAAAAGTAACTGCATGAAAAACACATATTTTCAAGATAGAAACGAATGGATAATCAGTACAAAATAATGTATGAGATCATGACTCTGCGAGGGGCGCGCTATTTGATTTATATAGTAATAAGTGTTGCGGTGTCAAATACACTAGAACCTTGAGTTAGCTCGAGTCTCGGGCATTGCTTACTTTGACCGTGAGACTCTTCCAAAAATTTCTACGATGTAAACAGTCAGGGGAAAGTGCCTAATTCCGCTGAGCTCGCGCGCTCCCCTCTCGGTCCGTCGGACCTACCCACCTATGAATGCGAGGCCGGCGGCAATCCTCTCTTTCGCCGTCTTCGACCCCTCACCCACGAGTTTGAGCTCGCAGACATTCTACGAAGGCAGTAAGGGAGCGTCCATGAACTACATGGACAATTTTTCTTTTGCTTGAATAAAGACGAAAATAAAATCGCTATGAAGTTAAAAAGGACACAACGATATAAACAAAAGAAAAACTGTCCACGTAGTTTATGGATGCTCCCTTATTAACCTCATTGCGATATTTTTTAAATTGACAAAATTATTAAAATAATTCAGTATAACATTCGAGCGGCCAGTCGGAATCGAATGGCGCAAAGACTAAAATACTCCAGAGCGTGTCCGCTTTAAAATACAAAAATAAAATTTTTATTGAATTATTTAAATAACTTTGGTAATTAAAAAAATATCGTAATGATGCTTGTAACTAGTTCTCTTTGTTACGTTTCACTGAGTTTTCGTAAAAAAAGAAAACCTGTCTACGACTAACCGTTCTCGAGATATCGTCATTTGAAATTTTTTAGCAAATTGCAATATCTTACAAACTAATGAATATTTTTCTTTGATATTTGAGCTTTACATTAGTCTTAACATATGATACGAATTTTCGAAATTTCATTCAAATCGTTTACCTTGTCCCAAAAATGTTGAAAAAATGTTCTGGACTCGCAACTATATAAAACTTATTACTTATAGAAATTCTGCTTATAATACGAAACCAGTTTTCACTTAATATGAAAGTAATAAACTTAACATTGTTGTATAATATCAAATATAATTTTGATCGGAGATTTTTGAGTCTCTCACGCTGGTAAGATTGTTATCGACTTTTCTAACGATTCCCGATGACTAATCTCAGAGATTCGTTACGGGAATTATTGATCCGTGGCCGGTTTGAAAAAAAGTTAGACCACGACCGCATTCGATAGAAGTTATCTTAACTCACTGCTCAGTGTTAGGATTAGAAGGCTTAGCTAAGAAAAAAAAGAAAAGAAAAAGACTTGACCTCGACTGTCAATGTCAGAGGGTGCGTTGAAGCATTGCGGTTTTTCGTCAATCAATAGAATTAAAAAAATATTAATAACCTATTTAATAAATATCTTTAATAAAAATTATAATGTAAAAAAGATAAACCTTTTGGTTTAGACTTCGATTGAAAGCAAAATTCTTAATACAATTGCATTTTCAGGGTTTCGCGACCCCGGGCAGAAGCCCTCATGATTTTGGCCGTATGTCCGTCCGTCGTATAGATAAGGGGAAATGAGGAGACGGAGGGGAGGGGAAATGAAGGGTCGGTGGGAAGGGGGGGATGGAGGCGGAGGGGAGGGGAAATGGGGGAGAGGAATTAAGGAGTGGGAAATGAGAGGGGCACGATGTGGAAGTGAGGGGAGGGGGACCATGAGAGGAGAAATGTGGGGAGGGGAATTGAGATGAGGGGAGGGGAAGTGAAAGATAGGCGTTGAGGGAAAGTGAGAGATAGGCGTAGAGGGGAAGTAGGGGAATGAGGGTGGGGTGGGGGGGGTGAGAAGGCTGTTATTTTCAATTTAAAACAAATGACTGTGAGTTCCCAGCAATAGTCTCATTTTAGTACCACTCCAGACTGTTTTTTTAGTCTTATATTAACACCTGAAATGAGCCTTGAAATAATACTTTTTTTTCACAGTGTGTTTCTTTAATCTTTTTTTAGAATTTAATTTAAAAATCACCGCCTTTTTATTTGTTCAATTAAACGATCAGTCTTCTATTAACTTTTGTGGTGTGTGGGTGCTTTTCACTAGAAGAACGCCTTTGTTTTCTCGGTCATTCAATATCGAACCAGAGCAGGTCATCTCTGAATGGAACTATTTTGCATTTACTGATCTGCATGTAAATATGCATTGGTCATTGATTTTTTATTCATAAGAATATAAATAATCAACTCTATATTTATCTAAATACTGCACTCAACATTTGGCTTGTATATATTTATAACTTGCACTTGAGCTCTTTATAATACTCAAATATACATATTTAAAAAAAAATGAAGACACTTAATTATTTTCTTTTTAACTATGTAATTTAGAAAATGTTTTTCAACAACTGCACTTGTTTTTCATCTATTATATTCAATTTTTGATTCAAGCGATTCAAACAGATTTTTGAAGTATGAAACATTTTCGAGAGAGGTTTTTTATTCAAATCACATCTCTGCCGAGAATTAACTGAAAAGTAGAGCAGAATAAAAATACACGAACACAAAAAGAAATGGGATTTTTAAGGAGTCTGAAAATATTCCAGCAGTTCAACTCTGGCAACCTTTGACCCAAATTCTCTTTAAATGTTACAATATTTTTAAACAATAATTAATCATTTTTTTAGAGAGAGAATATGATTTGAGGATTTTTTATTATTTCCTTTTTTGAATTGCTTGGGGCTTCGGCAACAACAAGCAGGGTCGGATATTGATCTGTGTTCTTCCCGCCCCCCCTTAAAATTTCAAGGTTGTACGAACCTCAATACGACAGTAACCTTTGTTCGAAGTTGACCGTCTACCTGAGCTCCGCTGGAATTAAATCCGCTTAAAATTCCATGGGTAAGAGGATTCGAACTCCCGTCAGAGTATTCAGCTGTATCAGTAAAAGGCACAGCCTTAATCCGCATGACCATTCTGTAACCCATCTATATTCAATTTTTTTGCTTCTGAAAAGTTTGAAACTATCCGTAAATATCTTATAATTGACAAAATTTGCAATTCTTCAAAGAAGAATGATGTTTTTTTTTAAGATTCCTCTGATCCATCTCTTAGAGATTTACTTTGCAGTAAAACGAGATTGTTTTGTAATTTGTCTTAATGTCCTTTTTTGTACCTGAAAGTGAATCGCTTAGGCAATAATCCAAGAGAAACGGAAAGTTATAGTCTCTTGAAGCGTCGAGATTCGCGGTTGTTCCGGTAATGGAGTCGAACTCAATTTTACTGTTTTCAAAAGTGAATCATTTTCTTCGTTCACGCATTCTGATTTATCGTTCTGTGATAACTGCACAAAAACCACTACAGTTTATGCAAAGTGAGTCCAAGTCAGTTATAGTTTAAAGTCTCTAGGCTACCTGGTTACGTAACCCAGTGCGATTACCCGGTACGTACCAGGCAGAGACGTCTATGTCATTTAAACTTTAAAACTCGAAGAAACATATTAAGCGAACGAGAAACTCATTATAAATTTATAATTTATTTCCATAAAACAAAATAATTTGAAAGTGGTTAAAAATGAACAATCTAATTAGATGAAAAATATGATATCGAAGTACAAAGATATGATAAAGGAGCGTCCATTGAGGTGCTTGAAATGACTCGGTTGTTTACTTGGGCCACATTACGTCTACACGGGTGAATCGTTTGATGTAATATTTTTACCACCCAATCTGAAGGCAATAATCTGAAAGTACACGGAAAACCTTTTCCGAATTTTTTTTTTTTTGTTTCCAATTGAAGATGGAGCATTTTTTTGCGCCTGAAAGCGGCAACAAGAGGCAATCTATTCCGGGGTCATTGCAGCGCTGCAATGGATATAAATGGCTTGCCTCTCCTTGCCGCTTTCAGGCGCAAAAGACTGCTTCAATTTCAATTAAGAAAAAAAACAACAACAAAAACATTTTCCGGAAAATGCTCTCTGTATACTTACAAATTATTGCCTTTTGATTAGGTGGTAAAAATATTACATGAAACAATTCACCCATGTAGACGTAATGTGATCCAAATAAACAACTGAGTGATTTCAAGCACCTTAACGAGATACCCACGCCTCGAGAAAATTCCACCCTGGAAAAATGTGATATTTGCAAACTCCATTCCGGAGGGCGACCACCCGGAATGTTTTCACGGATCCCTCAGAATGACCGACAGTAGTCTTCATCCAGAAGACAGGCAAAAAGGGCCTCCCGTGAACTCGTGTTTTGTATGGAAATAGACGTCTACATGCAGCAGCAGTGCGGTAATTGTGCGGATTCCTGAAAGCACTTCTAACGATGCTAGCATTATGCACTCGTTATTTCGATTCAACGTCCGTGTGCCGGACGTTCTGTCCTTTAATGAAGAACGCCCTCGGTTTAGTCATCTCTGCTCTTCACCGGCCTCTGGACACTTTGACGGATCGTGATCATGCAACCCGCATTGCTATACTACGCCCTCGGAATTTGCCCACTTTATTTTCCGTCTTGACATTTTAAATCATGAGAGAAATGTCAATCAGTCTAGTCAACTACCTTGTTTACTTCAAATGTCTTTACTTCGAGGAATTCAGTTGTCAAGCCAAGGAAAATTTATTCAGACTGAACGAGATTAAGTTAAACTATCCTCTTGTACATGAAAAGATTCTGAAACAAATACAATTTACTACTACTTCTTCATGGATTAAAAGTGAGAAAATAGAGAATTTAAAGTGTTGGAAGTGGAGAAAGGGAAATAAAGATAGGGAAGTGTATTTAGAAAAGAAGACAAATTCAATAGAGTGGTCTAAAAGGAAGGAAGTGGAGGAGAAGGAGCAAATTAAATTGAAAGAGAAGCTGTTAAGATTAAAATATAAGCTTTAAGGATGTTGAGGATTAAATGTAAAAGAAAGTAGGAGGTGTAGGAAAAGAAGAAGGATTCTGAGAAGGAAGTGATGAATATGAAAACAGAAAATAAATACTTATTTTTTAATAGAGTTAGGAAAATAATGCAAACGATAAGTAAAAAGATCAGAGAGGAGAGCTGGAAATAATACTTTAAAGAGTTGATGCAGGGGATGCATCAAAAAAAGCCTTATATGAAAACGAGAAAAAGAGGAAAGGGAAAGGAGATCGTGAGGAATCAATATTTGGTAGAGATAATAAAGGAAAGGAGAATGAAAGAATTTTAAAGACTTTAAGGAGTAAAGTAAGAGAAACGAAAGGGTGTAGAAAGAGGAGAAGTATTTTGAAAAGGAATTGATAAATATGAGAATAAAGAAGAAATTATAAATTTTTAATGGAGTTAGGAAAGAGAAGAGAAGGATAAGTGAAAAAATCAGATAAGAAAGCTAATAAGAATACTTTAAAGGATTTGGACAGCGGATATAATAATAAACCTTTTCTAAAAAAAAAATTAAGGAAAGGAAAAGGAAAGGGTGAGGTATATATGTTTGGTAGAGGTAATAAAGAAAAGGTGAATAGAAGAAGTTCAAGGATTTTAGGCAGTAAATATAATAGGAAGAAAAAGATGTAGGAAAAATAAAAGGACTCTGAAAAGGAAGTGATAAATATAAAAACATAGGAGGAATTCTTATTTTTTAATAGACTTAGGAAGGATAAGTGAAAAGATTAGAGAGAAAAGCTGCTAATAATACTTTAAAAAGTTGGTGCAGGGGATACTCGTATATTGAAGAAAGCCTTTTCTGAAGAGAAGAAAGAAAGGAAAAGGAAAGGGGAGGGTGATGATTCAATATTTGGTACAGATAATGACAGAAAGATGAATGAAAGAAGTTTAAGGATTTTAAAGAGTAAAGTGAAAAAAAGGAGAAGATGTAGGAAAAGGAGGAGTATTTTAAAAAGAAAGTGGTAAATATAAAAATAAAGAAGAAATTATAATTTTTTACTAGAGTTAGGAAAGGGAAGAGAAAGATAAGTCAAAAAATTAGAGAAGAAAACTAATAAGAATACTTTAAAGAATTTGGACAGCGGATATAATGAAAAAACTTTTCTAAAAATGAAAAATTAAGGAAAAGAAAGGGGGAGGGTGAGGTATAAATGTTTGGTAGAGGTAATAAAGGAAAGGTGAATAGAAGAAGTTTAAGGATTTCAGGAAGTAAACATAAAAGAAAGAAGAAGATGAACAAAACAAACAAAACAAAAGAGGAATTCTCATTTTTTGATAGACGTAGGAGAAAGAAGGAAAGGAGAGGGTGTAGAAAAAGGAGGAGTATTTTGAAAAAGAAGTGATAAATATAAAAATAAAGAAGAAGTTACAATTTTTTAATAGAGTTAGGAAGAGGAAGAGAAAGATAAGTGAAAAAACTGGAGAAGAAAGCTAATAAGAATACTTAAAAAAATTTGGACAGTGGATATAATAGAAAATCTTTTCTAAAATTAAAAAACTAAGGGAAGGAAAAGGAAAAGGTGAGGTATCAATGTTTGGTAGAGATAATGAAGGAAAGGTGAATAGAAGAAGTTCAAGGATTTTAGGGAGTAAATATAAAAGAAAGGAGAAAATGTAGGAAAAGTAAGAGGATTCTGAAAAAGAAGTGATAAATGTGAAAACAGAAAAGGAACTCTCATTTTTTAATAGACGTAGGAGAAAGAAGGAAATGATCAGTGAAAAGATTAGAGAGAAAAGCTGGTAATAATAATTTAAAGAGTTGGTGCAGGGAATACTCGTATATTGAACAAAGCCTTGTTTGAAAAGAAGAAAGGAAGGAAAAGAAAAGAGGGGGGTGATGACTCAATATTTGGTACAGACAACAGTGGAAAGATGAATGGAAGAAGTTCAAGGAATCTGAGAAGTAAAGTGAAAGAAAGGAGATGGTGTGGTAAAAGTAGAAGTATTTTGAAAAGGAAGTGATAAATATAAAAATAGAGAAGAAATTATAATATTTAATTGAGTTAGAGAAGAGAAGAGAAATATAAGTGCAAAAATTGGAGAAGAAAGCTTATAAGAATACTTTAAAGAATTTGGACAGCGGATATAGTAAAAAACATTTTCTAAAGAAAAATTAGGGAAAGGGAAAGGGAAGGGTGAGGAATCAATATTTGGTAGAGATAATAAAGTAACGGTAAATGGAAGAAGTTTAAGGATTTTAGGGAGTAAACGTAAAAGAAAGAAGGAGGTCTAGGAAAAGGAGGAGGATTCTGAAAACGAAGTGATAAATATGAAAACAGACTAGACTTGATAATTTTTTTGTTGAGTTAGGAAAGAGAAGGGAAAGATAAATGAAAAGGTTAGCGAAGAAAGGTGGTAACATTACTTTCGAGAATTGGGACAGCGGATATATTAAAAAAGCCTTTTATGAAATGGAGAAAGAAAGGAAAGGAACGGGGAGCGTGATGAATCAATATTTGGTAGAGAGAAAGATGAATGGAAGAAGTTTTGGGATTCTAAGGAGTAAAGTAAAAGAAAGGAGATGGTATAGGAAAAAGGCAAGTATTTTGAAAAGGAAGTAAATAATATAAAGTACAGAAGAAATTATAATTTTTAATAGAATTAGGAAAGAGAAGAGAAAGATAAGTGAAAAAATTAGAGAAGAAAACTGATAACAATACTTTAAAGAATTTGGACAGTGGACATTATAAAAAAAAATCTTCTCAAAAAATAAAAAAGTAAAGAAAGAGAAAAAGGAGGGCGAAGAATCAATATCTGGTAGAGATAATAAAGGAATGGTGAATAGAAGAAGTTTAAGGATTTTAGGGAGTAAATATAAAAGAAACGAGGAGGTGTAGGAAGAGGAGGAGGATTCTGAAAACAAAGTGATAAGTATAAAAACAGAGAAGTCATGAAAATTTTTTGGTTGAGTTAGAAAAGAGAAGGGAAAGATAAGTGAAAAGGTTGGTGAAGAAAGCTGGTAACATTACTTTCGAGAATTGGGACAGCGGATGTATTAAAAAAGTTGATAACTATACTTTTTAAAGAATCGGAACAGGAAATATATTAAAAAAAGCCTTTTCCAATAATAAGAAAGAAAGATAATGGAAAGAGGAGGCGAGGTCACAATATTTGTTAGAGATAATAAAGGAAAGATGAATCGAGGAATTATTGTACACAGGCCCGTGGAGAGGAAATACTGGTCCGGAGGCTGCAACTCACGGGCCTCCCCCTCTTTGAAAAATTTTTTTAGCATTGCAAAAAAATTATTTATATGATAATTTTGTTGCATAACTGTCAACCAAGGTAAAAGATTGCAATGACTAGTAGATGAATAGTATTTAGTTTGAAGGTATTATTACAAAATTACAGTTTTTACCAAAAACCTTTTTTTTAACAAACACGGACCCCCCCCCCCCTCGACGGGCCTGATTGTACACGTAAGCAAAAAATGGATAAAGAAGTGGTTGAGGGAAAATTCAAGAAGGGAATACAAGCACATAACACTGCACTATAGAATATAGGGGAAAAAATGTTTACATTAGCGATATTCAATGGTTGGATAGATTTCAGAAAGAGGAATAGCAATTGTAAAGGAAAAAGAGGCAAATGAAGAAAAGGAATAGAGAATAAAAATTTAATTAAAATTCATGGTCATTAGGTAATTTGCAACATCCTTAAAGAACAAGTAGCTATTAATCTATGATCTTTTATTTTTTGTTCTCATCACATGCGCTGTACCTTGCCAAATGACGTCAAGTATATATCATTCTGTTTGATAAGCCTTCTCTTCAGTACATTCACTACCTCAAAAGTACACTGCATTCTCTCGCTGAGCCTCTGTTCCTGAAAGTATACCTACACGATTTACAAGCTGAGGTACTAAAAGGAGAAAAATGATTGGGGAAAGGAAGCAAAAACAGAGAAAGAAAATGAAAGACTCTCGAAAAGAGAAATGAGGAGGAGGAGAATAGGTACACATACGTTGCATATGTACTAGGTACACTGTACAGCCTTGCCACCTGTCCAATCGTCTAAGAATAGAGAGTCACTACGGCAGAATGGTTACGCCGCGCCGACAAGATGCTGCCGCGTTTGCTCGTTAGGTCATATGCGCTTTTGCTCACTCTTTTTCCTTTTTATTCTGCCTTTACTATCCCGAGGCCCGTCTGCTCCTTAGCGTCTCGCTTTTCGCGACGACTCACAGGTTAATGACAAAAAGAAATCTGAAAATAATTACCGCCTCAACCTCGCGGGGCCACCGCTGGCTGGCGTTTTAATGGCCAGTACAGTGTACTTACACTCATCTACTGCTCGCGAGCATCAAAGCAAGTCCCTTGACCTTTTTCTTTTCACGACGTTCTCTGTATGCTCGCCCTTTTGCTGGCGAATTAAAAGGAAAAGCCTTGAGGAATTAATACGGCAGGAATAATTTACATGCTAAATTGGAATCCATTACTTGCAGGATTAAGGGGATGGAAGAAGAACGAGGACATGAGAATAAGGATGTATTGAAAAATGAGCGAAGAATTTCAATGATTTATTTATGTTCTTTTTCCTTCTTATCGAGGCGGAAACGATATAATAATGCATAACGATTTAAAACTCTAAACCCTCTTTGATCTGTAAATCAGAAAAGAATAGAAATTCATAGAATCAGATAGAATACAATCTGTTTTCTTCAACAGCGTTAAATGTATAAAGTATCATCACAAATCTTGTTCCGCATCGCTTTGAGCTACTTAGCACACGGATCTCGTTCTCAAAAAATTTATACAATTCAGGGAAAATGAGATACAGCGAATTCATCGTTGTGACAAGTAGCAGGGTGCAAGGACCTATAGGCTCACTTGACTCGAAGCCAATGTAAACTTTGTAAACTGGCATAGGTATACATATACGAGGAGCATGAGAGGATTTGTGCGAGATCAGCACGATGTACCGGGACGTGCTCGTAAATACTGAAAAGTCCGATTATTTTTTCAGAGCCAGTAGCCAACTCGACGTGCTCGGACAACCAAGCAGTTCCAGCACTCGATGCCGACCGCAGAAGTCCATTATTTTTCCAGGGAACATAAGCAGCCATCCGTCAAAGGAGAATCACACGCGAATGGGAATTCTGCACCAAAGCACGAAGTAGCAATAAAGACAAACATCATCCACTGGTGCTACGTTCGAGGTCCTCGTGGGTGAACTGCTCCCTTGGGATAATCGATCATCTCATTCCTAAAAGTGGACTCTGCCTAACAGAAAACTTTTCTTCTTCATTTCAGAATCCTTCAATGAAACTAGAGTTCAAAGAGAAGCCTTTACATTTCATTTAACAAAAAATAGTTACACACAATTAATTTTCGTGAGTTACCACCCTTGAATTGTAGTTCAGACTTCAACATTGACAAATCAAAAGTGCAGTTTGCGCATTATTTTTCGAGTATTTTTACAGGAACTGCCCTTTCATTTCAGAATCCTCCAGGGAAACTAGAGTTCAAAGAGAAGCCTTTACATTATATTTAACAAAAAATAGTTACATACAATTAATTTTCTTGAGTTACCACCCTCGAACTGTAGTTCAGATTTCAACATTGACAAAGCAAAAGTGCAGTTTGCACATTATTTTTCGAGTATTTTTACAGGAACTGACCTTTTATTTCAGAAGCCTCCATGGAAACAAGAGTGCAAAGACAAGCATTTACATTTTGCTTGACAAAAAAATAGTTAACCACTCGTAATAAATTTTCGTGAGTTACCACCCTTGAACTGTAGTTTAGACTTTAACATTGAAAAATCAAAAGTGCCATTTGCTCATTATTTTTCAAGTATTTTTACAGAAACTGCACTTTCATTTCAGAATCCTTCAGGAAAACCAGAGTTCAAAGAGAAGCCTCTACATTTTGTTTAGCAAAAAATAGTTACAACACTCGTAATTAATTTTTGTGAGTTACCACCCTTGAACTGTAGTTTAGACTTTAACATTGAAAAATCAAAAGTGCAGTTTGCGCATTATTTTTCGAGTATTTTTACAGAAACTAACCTTTTATTTCAGAAGCCTCCATGGGAACAAGAGTGCAAAGACATGCATTTACATTTTTCTTAACAAAAATAGTTAAACACTCGAAATAAATTTTCGTGAGTTACCACCCTTGAATTCTAGTTTAGACTTTAACACTGAAAAATCAAAAGTACCATTTGCACATTATTTTTCATGTATTTTTACAGAAAGTGCCCTTTTATTTCAGAATCCTCCAGGAAAACTAGAGTTCAAAGAGAAACCTTCACATTATTTTGACAAAAAATAGTTAGACACAACTAATTTTCGTGAGTTACCACCCTTGAACTGTAGTTTAGACTTTAACACTGAAAAAACAAAAGTACCATTTTCACATTACTTTTTCAAGTATTTTTACAGAAACCAACCTTTTGTTTCCCGAAGTCGTCATACGCAAATGAGCTCAAAGACAATAATTTACATTTTAGTAAAGCAAATCAGTCACTCTCCGTATAATTTATTCATTATTTCTTTTTTTACTGGCTGACTCAACTTTTTTCCTTTTTTTATGTGAAGTGCAGATATGAATGTTGGCTTCAAGAGTAGGGTCATGCGTTTGGGGCAGATTGCCCAGATCACCGTCCCTCATATTAGTTCGGCTGCAGCATCCATATTACATAAATGTGATATGTGTTTCAGAAATTGATATGGTACGAGTTGTTTTATCTGGAGTTATTAAATTGTGTTATTATAATGTTTTAATATTTGGCTGCTACAAAGTGCTTTGAATTTTTAAATAAATTTCTAATTGATAAGATGCAAGTACTTATTGAAAATAATTATTTCGAACACGTGAAAATATCGTATGTAAGCTGTAACTGCACAAAATTAATATCAGAGATGTGATATCCACCTGAAGAAATGCTCCTACCTCACCGACTTTACCGACTTTACAATTTTCGCAACTTTGAAATTATGGATATAAGTTGAAACTTTTTTCTTTTATTTTCCAAATAAGTGTTGAAAATGAATTAGAAAATGCATTCGACAAATTTTTATGAAACAAATAATTTCTAAATGGAAGAAAGTTTTATGTGTATCCCTAACGATCACTCTGCTTACAAAGAAAAGCCCAGTAGCGATCAGTGGCGCCAAATCGAGGAACTAAAGTTGCTACCTTCTGCGCTATTATCATCGTTGTGATTCCTCTAAGAATTCTCTTAAACAAATCAATAAATCAATTTCTTTTCACTTATAACATATTTGTCATTACTGTCCGCATGGCTGAGAACTCCAGTTTTAATTTTTTGAAACTTTTTATATCGGCAATAGGGTCTTATAAATATGTGATATTACATGCAGTGAATTGAATTAGTATTA
>JAUMHM010000005.1:40455388-40465614 GCA_032362435.1 Melikaiella ostensackeni
AGCACCGTTATGAGAAATGTATTAGTCTTGAGGGAGATTATGTTGAAAAATGAAGTGAAAAAAAAACGAAAAAAGTTCTTTTTCCTTATCAGGCCGGAAACTTTTCGCTCCACCCTCGTATCATATACACTGATTTTGAGCGCTTGGCGCCATATAGCGTTAAAACTGTTCATTTTTTTCAGTTTTCTAAGAATATTTCATTGGACCCTTATAACCTGCAATATTACCAAGTTTTAGCCGAATCCACCGAAAGATATTCTCCCATGTATTGTGTGCGGGGTCCTTTCCGATTGACCAATCTTTTTCGAAATTCAAGTTTTTTTCTTCAATTGTTGTTACAATTAAATGTTAAAAATAATAAACAACCGATGTGAATTTCGAAAAAGTGGAAGTGAAAGTGGAAGTTGAAAAAGTGATATAATCGCTCCGTTGCACTAGTGCTGAAAAGTATCGCGGTGCGCTTATCAGCAGTTGCTAACGTTCTTATTGTTTCATTCTGATAATATTAAAGCACAAATGTAGTCCAGTGTTAATAAAATATCACAAAAGCTAATGACCTTTTCGTCATGTGTCACTATAGCTGCATGCATCGGTTTAGAATATTCGATATTCGACGCGTGGTCATTCGATTTTAAAAAGTTCGATCGGCCGTCCGTTGAATATCCGATTTTTCGACATTCGATGCGCGACCGATCGATTCGAAAAAATCCGATCCCATCTGGCGCCTGTCGAATGTCGAAAAATCCGACATTCGATAAGGGTAAGATCGGATCGTTTCTTTTCCGATTCTATTTTGAGGCCCGTCAAATCGGAACTATCACGTTCGATCCGACAGAATGTACACGTCTAGTAAACATCTTAGACCTCGATACCATATATGGAGATTTAGGCCTGAGCCAGAGCGTTAAATGCTTTGGGTGGGTGACGGAAAAGTGTAACGCATTCTTTACACAGGGCGCTAGGCGCTGGCTCAAACTGCGTAAATGAAGACACTGTGTGCGATGAGAGGGAGAGAGACTGAGCGCTTGCTTCTCTCCACTTCTCTCTCCCTCTCATCGCTCCAACTCAACTACGCTTCTCCCGTTGTATATTCACTCAGCTCCTTCTCATCGCTCTAGCTGCGCTTCGTGCGTCATGATGAAATAATATCTGAAATCTTTGTGAAATATTTTGAAATTGCAAAAGATTTCTTGAAATCTTTGTAAAATCTTCGAAATCTTTGAAATTTTTGTGACTTCTTTGATTGATGTAATGTTTTAGCGCTATTAGTTTAAGTTAATGTTTGGATGAAATCTTTGAAGTATTTTGCAATATTTTGAAATCTTTGTGAAATTTTTTAAGTATTTAAGAATATTCTGAAGATTTCACAAATACTTATTTATTCTTTGATTTATATATGATTTTAGCTTAATTTAACGTTTATCGAAGATGTTTACTCATAAATCTGTCTTGGATCGTAGTTTAGGACGCATGTATTATTTTTTTTAATCATACTTAGTAATACTTAATAGTATATGGAATATAATTGATTATGGTAGGCTTAGGCAAAAATGTATGAAGTGTATAAAATAGTCATATCAATTTTTGAAAAAAAATGATTTCGTTGTATAAAGTGAATTTTCAATGAAATATGTTTATGGCTACGACTTATATTCAGTTTCATTCATAAATCGTTAACTAAAATGTTGTTCATTTACCAAGTAGTTATGCAAATTAATAATGGTAGAAATCGAAAACAAATAATTTTTTTACTTCTGTTTATGAAAACAGAGTTTGAAATATTGTATCAATGATGAAATTCTTGAAGAATCAAGCTAATCAGCTAATATTATAGACGTCAATGAGTGTCGTTGATACGCTCGATTTAACAAAGTGTCCACAGTCACTGATAAAATTAAATGGATAATGAATTCTACTTTATTATATAAATATTTGAAAGTCAGTGGTACGAGACACTAAACAAGTGGCTCAATCTGCTCGTTAGCCCGTAAAATTTTTTTGGCGGATTAAATCAAGACTCGAGGGCGTATGTACAAAATCGAAGAGGCCAAATTTTTATATAAAATTGACCATTTTGAATTCTTTAATTTAATTGCATTAATTTTTTTGTGAATGATTTAAATAGAATAATTTAAAATAACCCACATTAAAAAAATTAAAATCCATAGCTGTATCAAGTAATAACTTGTCATTTGTCACACATACTTTTTTTTGAAACTACTGAGTGCGAAGTGTGCGAATAAGTGGCCGATTTTATTTGCACACGGTTAGGTGTGCGTGAATAAATTCTGCCATAACATTTGAGAATCGGTCACTTCGCGCACGCTACGCAGGCACGAAAAACCAAACTTCGCACGCAGTTGTTTTAAAAATTACTTTTAATTACAATTTAATTTATTTTGAATTGAATTCATTTCAATTAAAATTACTTTTTAATTACAAAATTACTTTTTTGAAACAACTCAGTGCGAAGTTCGGTTTTACGTACCTGTGTAGCGTGCGCGAAGTGCCCGATTCTCAAATGTTATGGCAGAATTTATTTTCACACACCTAACTGTGTGCAAATAAAATTGGCCAATTATTTGCACACTTCGCACTCAGTGGTTTAAAAAAATAGTATGTGTGACAAGTGCACGTAGGTGAATCTCGATTCGTGTGAATGCCACCCCAGCTTTACTCGAGTGGCAAACTTCACACTCGTCCTGAATCACCTACTTCGCGCACTTTTCGCACAATATACTGTTATCTCTTTCAACTACTGATAAGATCCGAATTAACAATTGAAAACTTCAGGTGATTCAATTTAAAGAAGTTTAAAATTGAAATTGTAATAATTAACGAATTTGGACGAACTTAAATTTTCTAAATTTTATGGCTTCCAATTAAAAATATTATTTTGAATGCATTAACAATATTGCTGGTTTTTAAATTGAATGAATCCGAGGATCATCCTGAAAGCTTTTTCAATCCTTTTGAATACGTAGAACCTCTGAAAATTCGATCCGAATGAATCTGATTGAATCCGACACCAGTCCGGGGGAATCAGAGTGAATCCGAAACTAATCGGAATGAATCCGAGCCTTATCTCGAGCAACTTTCAATCCTTTTCAATCCGTGCGCCCAGTCTGAATGGATCCGAGGCTCATACAAAAAGTCTTTTCAATCGTTATCAATCCGTGCATGCACACCAACTTCAGTACAATTGAATCCGAAACCAACTTTTCCATTTTTTTTCATTCTGTCAGTACAATCCGAATGAATCCGAGGACCATTCGTACTGAGTTCAATTTTTTTCTTGATCTATATACGGTCATCAATTTCAATCCGAATCAAACAGAATCAATCCGAACCCGTCATTCAATCCCTTTTAATCCGAATGAATTCGTCTCTTTTTTGAAAATCCTTCAAATTTTCACAGTTTTCGTGTATCTTTCAACGTTTTCCATAAATCTCAAAGTTGATCAAATTTTGTTTGGAGTCGGCGAGAACCATTCCCCTTAAGAAAACGCCTACATTTTTTTAAGTTTTGGCGTATCTCTCACCGTTTGCGAGATAAATCAACATTTATATATATTTTTTCAATTTTGAAAATATTTTTATTGGATTAGTTCGGGTAGTCGAGAACCATCCTCCTTTGTGATACTTTGCAAATTTTGTCAGTTTTTCGTATCTCTCACCGTTTTCCACCATCCTCCTTTATGAAACCCTACAATTTTTTTCGATTTTCAGAGAACTCTCCCCGTTTTTGAGATAACTCAAAATTTTTAATATATATATATTTTTGAAAATCTTTTCTATTGGGCTAGTTTGAGGTGGTCGAGAACAATCACCCTTTGCAATAACCTGAAAATTTTGTCAGCTTCTATTTACTGTTTTTGAGATAACTAAAAACGTTCATTTTTTGGAATTTAAAAAGCTTTTTGCTTGGTTTTTTATGGGTGGTTGAGGATTATCCCCCTTCATGTAATCCAGAAAATGTTGTCAGTTTTCACTTATCTCTAACCGCTTCGATATAATTCAAAATTTTAACTTTTTTCTTTTGAATTTCGAAAATATTTTTACTGGGTTAGTTCGGGGTGACCGAGGATCATCTCCCTTTATAAAAACCTGAAAATTTCGTCAGTTTTCGCGAGGAGCATTCCTTTTTGTAAAGTCATGACAATTTTTTTAGTTTTCGTGTATCTATCACCGTTTTCGAGATAATTCAAAATTTTGATTTTTTTCTTCCCTTTACCCTATGTTTAGAGAAATTAACAATAAATTTCACCTAATTTATAACTAACTCGACTTAAAAATACATATTCGTATTTCAAATTTTGTAACTATTGCATTAATTTATTGTAATTAAGCAAGAGTTGTTGACTCTTTTGAAATTTACGCCTGCTGACCTACTTGAATTATTTGCTTATCGAATCTTGCTCTTGAGTTTCGACAGCCGATCTTGCTATCAACAACTGATTAGCTGATTCTTGTATGACTTACATAAGATATCAATGGCCAACTGAATTGATTATAATAGGATCATTTTTTCATTCAGCTTTCAAGTTTGGAACACTTAAAGCTAGAAGTCCTTACAATGTAAAATTTTTGCATTGAAACCATTTGATATTTAAATTTTTTAAATTGACTATTCAAATTCTTAAATTTTTTAAATTTTGAATAAAATAAAAGAGCATTTAGAAAAGAGTAGAATTTTTGTTTCAAAAAGGGATGCGGCAAATAGCAGGGTTCACAGTCATTCCTCTATTCTCCTCGTTTTCCTTTTTTTAAATTCCCTTTTTTCCCCTATTCTCAAAAACTTCCCCTTTTTCCCCTTTTCCTATCTAAAAAAAGTGATGTTACCAAGTATCTCTAAAATATTATCGGACACGTTGTTGTCGATAACCTGATTGGCTTTTGAATGACTTGAATTTGCTCTATTTATTACATCTGGAATTTGAAAATGTTGCGTGTATACCAGATATTAATATTTCAAAGATTTCTGAAGATTTCAAAAATTTTTAAAAGATGTCAGAAGATATCTTCGTTTTGAAA
Organism: Melikaiella ostensackeni; assembly: GCA_032362435.1. NCBI lineage: Eukaryota > Metazoa > Arthropoda > Insecta > Hymenoptera > Cynipidae > Melikaiella > Melikaiella ostensackeni. The sequence continues at coordinate 40,460,423 of JAUMHM010000005.1, forward strand.
TATTGAGAAAAGTTTCAAAGTTTCCTAAGTATTTTGGAATATATCAAGTGATTTTAACAGATTTCAAGAGATTTCGAGGAATTTCAAAGGATGTGAAAGATATTTTAGATCAATTTAAGAGATTACGAAGAATTTTATGGGATTTGAAGGAATTTAAAGAGATTCCAAGTGATTTCAAATAACTTCTAGAAACTGTAAAGAATTACAAAGAAATTCATATATTTTCACAGAATATCTATGAATTTTAATCGATTTATGAAGATTTCAAGGGGTTTGGAGAGATGTTAGCGATTTTGTAAAAATGTTCAATATATTTCACGGGATATTACAAAACTCCTGAAATCTTCAAGTGTTTTCAAAAGATTTCAAAGGACTTTAAGAGATTTCTAGAGACCCTAAAGTATTTTTGAAGATTTTGAGTTTTGTCGAAATATTTCAAAATATTTTAAGGGATTTCAAACAAATTTAGGGGATTTCACAGGCTTTAAAAATTTTTCAATGGATTATGACGCAGTCAAAAATTTTTTGAAGTTTTTGAAAGTATTTAAAATAATTTTAAAGGATTTTTTGGGGTTTCAGATAAATGTATAGGAGTTCATGAGCTTTTAGAAGATTTCAAGGCATGTTAAGAAATTTTGAATATGGAAATATTTTTCTTCTTCCTTACTCATTTTTTCCATGAAAATGTAGGGTAGAAATACCGTTTGTGACCACATTTGTCCCATTAGTAGCCATTCCTAGAATATTTCCATATTCAAAGTTTCATAACATGCCTTGAAATCTTCTGAAAGCTCATGAAATTCTATACATTTCTCTGAAACCTCATAAAATCCATTAAAATAATTTCAAATATTTTGAATGATTTCACAGTTTTTTTAATGCGTCATAATCAAAAAATATCGAGAGCTCGTGAAATCCCATAAATTTTTTGTAAGTCCCTAGAAATCCTCTGAATTTCCTTAAAATGTTAAAAAAAACACTTGAAATCCTAGACAACCCTTCGAAATCTTTCGAAATAACTTGATATCTTGTGAAATCCCTACAATCCTTGAAATCTTTTAAAATATTATAGGGTCTCTAGAAACTTCTTGAAGTCCCTTGAAATCTTTTGAAAACCACTTAGAACCTTGAGCAGTTTTGTTATATCGTGTGAAATATTTTTAAATAGAAAACTTTTACAAAATCGTTCAAATCTCTCCAAATACCTATGGGTCTTATAAAATTAGTCGAAACACATCAAAATCTTGTGAAATCTCTTAAAATAATTTCATAGGCCATGAAATCTCAAAACATTCTTGGAAAACCCTTGAAATATTTTTGAATCACTTAAAATCCTTCGAAAATCTGTAAAATCCCTTGAAATGCCTTATAGTTACTTGCAATTTTTTTATATGTGCTGTGAAATCTTTTTAATTATTTTGAAACACTTCGAAATCCCCTCGAATCTTTTCAAATACTTCGAAATCCCCTTGAATCTTTTCAAATACTTTGAAATTCTTACAAAATGTTTGAATCCATTGAAACCTTTGAAAGTTTTGTGGCATACCCTGAAATGTTTTGAAACCCACTGAAAGTGTTTCAAATTCTTAAAAATCTTTCAAAGTTCCTTGAAATTTTCTTAAATCGATTGAAATTCATAGACATTGTGTGAGAATATTTGAAATCTTTTATAATTATTTACAGTCTCTAGAAATTATTTGAAATCACTTGAAATCTTTTTAAATTCCTTGAAATCGCATAAATTTCTTTTAAATCTCTTAAATTGATCAAAAGTCCATTAAACCCTTTGAAATTCCCCGAAATATCTTGAATTCTGTTAAAATCACTTAAAATAAGTAGAAATATCTTGAAATACTTCGAAACTCTGTAATGGCAGAACTCATTAAAAATCATTTAAAATTATTTACAAATATAGCATTTGTTATGAAAAGATTGTTTCTTCTTTTCAACATATAAAATAAATGTTCAATCTTTCCCCAATTTTTCCCCTTCTTCTTGAAAAAATTACCCTACTTCACCTTTTTTGAGCTTCTTTTGCTCTGTGATCCCTAAAATAGTTATATAAAATTATACAAGTCGATATGATAGAGTTGTTTATTGTTATAGATATTTATATTATAAGCAATGGGTAGAATTGCTGTAAAGAGGGATCTGATGCAAAATTATTAAACGGGATAGAAAAGGATAGAATCGCAGAATCGTAGAGTAGGATATGATAGAAAAGGATAGAAATATTTACAGAGATATTGGGTATATTTTAATTTAAACTAGTTCATTTCGGTAGTTAAATAGGTATGATAAAATACTTAAATTTAAGGACAATGGTCTAAAGCAGAATATTTTTTGTTGATGCAGGTTCCTTCAAACCGGACCCACTTCCGGCACCTGCAGTCAGGCCCAGGAACAGGATTGCATTGGTGGCATAGCGAGAGTCTCAACCGCTAGTCGACAATTGCTAAATGAAAGGCCTAACGCAATTTTTTTAAATGCAGGCGATCATTATCAGGGTACATTGTGGTACAATCTTTTCAAATGGAACGTCACTGCTCAGTTTATGAATAAATTACCTCACGATGTTATGGTAAAATTCTTATATTCGTTTTTTTGAATTTAATTTTCACTAGGGCATATTTTAAGTATCAATGTGAATTTTGGAATTTTATAAACGCTGCCCCCTAATTTTGTTCGTTTTGGTGAAAGAATACAGTCATGAATTTTCTTTAATTTTTATAAAATTGATTAGAGGTTCCGCTAGGCCGTTCTAGGTCTGAAAATGAATTTTCTTAATTTTCGATTTTTAAGAAATACAAATTTAAGGTAAAAAAATTCTTTCGCCTCCAGAAAGTCTTTTTTATTTATTAACGAATAAGCGCTAAGCTTTATGAAACATAAAAAATTTTTGAAGATATGTATTATCGGGCTTAGAATACGAAAATTTGGTATTGCATTACAATTAATGGTCTGAAATGGCCCCTAAACAATTTTTCCCCTGGAATAATATGCACATGATTTCTTCTAAAATATAAAGGAAATATTCTCCACAACGAATAAATTAAAATAATTTATACCAGGTGACAGAGAAAATTTTTGAATTTTGAAATACACATTTTTTTAAGTTTAAAGATTCCTATAGTATATTAAAATGTACTTTTACCTATAATTTATCTGAGAAGTATGTAAGCTAGTTAATTAATGTCAATTTTGGTGCAATGAGTCACTTTTTTTCTCAAATCATTTTTTATTAACTTGTTTAAGATAAAGTCACTATAGTCATTTTTTAAATAAAAAGATAACTTTACTCACTTTTCTTTTAATAAATTAAAACAGAGAACCTAACCACTATTGAATTCAGGTCTATACCTTTTTCTGAATTTTCATGAATTCTTTTGAATTTCTCTGCATTCTATTGAATTCCTTTCAATTCTTGTGAATTTTGTCAGAATTCTATTCACTCCCATTTACCTGAATTCAATGGAATTTTCTCGGATTTTAAACATTTTGTGGCATTCCTTTGAATTCTTATAAATTCACTCCAGTTTTACTGAAATCAGTGGAATATTTTGGATTTTTTGCAATTCATTTGAATTCATTTGGAATTCATCCTGAATTTTTATTAATTTATCCTGAATTCTTTTTAATTATTTGGAGTTCTCTTGAATTGTTTCACTTCACCCTGAATTCTTTCGAACTCTCTTAAATTTTTCTAAATGCCCTCGAAACTGAATGAATTTTGTTAAAATTTTGATTTGTTTTCAGTTCAGTTCAATTTTTAAAAAAATCACCTTGTATTTTTGTGAGTTTCATCGAACTGTATTTATGATATTTCCCTTGAATTCCTCTAAATGCACTCGAATTTTATTCGATTCATTTCTTTTTTGTACTTCTTGATTTTTTTCAATTCACTTACATTCTGTTGAATTCGCGCTGAATTCTGCTCACTCCCATTTTACTCAATTCAATGGAAATTTTGTGATTTTATAAATTTGGTTCAATTCACTTAAATTGTTATGAATTTCATCAAAGTCTCCTGAATTCCCTTGCATTCTTCTTTTTACTGAAACTAATGGAACGTTTTGGATTGTTTCCAATTGTTTTGAATTCTTTTGTATTCAATTTGAATTGTATTGAATTCACTCTGAATTCTTATGAATTTATCCTGATTTCTTTAAAATTCACCTGGAAATCGACTGAATTCTTTTGAATTCATAAGAACGTTAGTCACATTATTAATGCATATTAGTCACGTTTGGTCACTTTTACGATTGAAATGTAATTAATTTGTTATATAACTTGAACAATGGAATTTGTTAAGATGAAGTTATATACATTATATGTGAAAATGATAATATAGTTGAAATAATACAAGATAAAAAAGATTAAAAATTGGACCCTTTTGCTTGTATTATAGTAGTATAGGAATAAAACAATAAAAATTGCCTATTTTTAGTGTATTTCGAAATTCAAGATTTTTTTCTGTCACCCGGTATAAACATTTTAAATTTATTCAATTTAAAATTATTTTAAATCTAAACAATTTTTTAAAAGTGAAAGAACATTTCTGGCAGTGTTTTTTCACTAAAAGGAAGAAATTTAGGGGGCAGCGTTTGTACAATAAAAATTTTTTTGGTGCACCGTAGTATACGTTTCTATATTTAAACGTGTATTCTAATATGGTTTTAAGGTTTTAATTCGTATCATTTGGATTATTAAAAATTCTTGATCTTTTTTTCTTTTCAAACTTGATCTTCTATCAAATTTAATTTTCCGATTTAGGAAATAAATAAAAATTTAAATGCCTCTTTAACGTGCAACATTAAAATTTAATATTCAAATTTGATCGTTAGATTTTTGGTTTTTCAAAACTCTTATTTGTTTTCCATGATATTTTTAAATTAAATTTTATCCCCATTCGAATAGTCTGAAATTAAGAGACAATAACACTTTATTCATTTAATTTTGGATAATATTCCAATCAGTAAATTATTCCATACAATAAACGAAAAAATTTCATTGTTCGACATTGGGTGAAAGTAACAATAATGATGTTATTTTGTCGACCAGGGCAATTAATTAATTAATATTTTGATGTTAGTGTGTCGATTACTGGTCAAAATTATTTTTGGAGAAATGAGAAAAAAATCTACCTCGGCCCGGATTTGAACCGGGAACGCCGACTTTACATGAGTGGAGCG
>JAUMHM010000005.1:40465792-40482646 GCA_032362435.1 Melikaiella ostensackeni
TGGCGTAATTGGTTAACGCTCCACTCATGTAAAGTCGGCGTTCCCGGTTCAAATCCGGGCCGAGGTACATTTTTTCTTATTTCTCCAAAAATAATGAAAATAACAATTTTTGGCTCGGCATTTATTTTAATACTCTCAATATTTCTGGTTAAAATATTGAAAGAGTGGTAAGGGGAATTTATTTATAAAAAAATGTCATAAAAAAAGTCAAGTTTAATTGCACTCTATAAGTGGTCTATTTTTGCAGACAAGATTACACGTGCCATTTATTTCAAACAGATTAAGGAATTCTACTGGCTTCATAATATGTCACGCGACGAAAACTGCAATTATCACGCAAAGATAAATTAGTATTTCTAGATAATAAATCTTTAAAATGTATTTATGGACATTACAACTTTGCAGTTTTCTAAATCGCTTACACGTGAACATATTGAATTTCTGATAAAAGATCGAGTGAAAGATAAACGGTTGCATATAGTGTCAAAGATAAAAGAAACGAGCATATTAATAATGTGATACAGACATTGTGATGATGCTACTCGTAACAAAGCAGAAAGATAAAAAGTAATTAGCGTTAAATTTGCATATAATGTTGAAGAATTTTTATGAATATGAAAATAATGAATATGGAAATAAAAACAAGGATATTGTACATTTTTTCTCCTATTATATATTTTCCACGTATACATAATTGAAATATTCTTAAAATGAAGATCTTAATGAATTTTGAAAAATTTATTATAGTCATAATGTTTCAGAAATTAATATTTTCGATGCCCTTTTAACGCCTTAATGAAATTAATAATTCAATAAAAAAGTAGGTAACTAAAATTCAGACAAGCAAATTAAGAAAAATTTGCGGATTAACTTCAGTGCACACGAGTATATGATTTAAAAAAATGAATTTATGAGACACTGATTTTATAATGTTTCACTATACAATTTATTTTTCAGACAATTGGTAATCATGAATTTGATGATGGGATTGCTGGTCTCGTGCCGTTTTTGCAAAGAATTAAGGCCCCTGTGGTGGTATCAAATATAGATGACACTAATGAACCGACCATGAAGGTGATAGAAATTAAATTTTTTTCATAATTTTTACAATTTTAATGACAGTTTTGGTAAAATAATTAATTATTATAATTCTACTATATAGTTTTAGTTTTAAAAAGTCAGCCCGAAAAGACGCCGGTAAGCGCTCTCAAGGAAGGGTTTCGTAAGCTTCGAAATGTCAAGGATCGCAGGTCAGAGGCCAAATGTCGTAGGCATAGGGGGGTCTGAGGGGTCATAGTAAAGGGTTCATCGGGAAATAGGTGACAGGGTTGCAGGTATACACTTCTGGCATCACAGATCAAGGCCCAGGTGTCGAAGGTTAGAGGTCAAGTGCTAGAGGCCAAATGTCAGATATAAAAGGCTAGGCATCATAGGCCAGGGGTCAAAGAACAAAGGTGAAGGGGCATAGACCAGGGGATCGAAGGTCACAGGTCAATGGTAGATTGTCCGAGGCTGCAGATCAGGGCATAGAGTCATAGGGCCATACACAAAGGGATCACAGGTCAAAGTTCAGGTATAAAATATCAAGACTGTGGGTTCAAAGGTTGAAGGTCAAGGATTAGAGATTATAGGCCAAGGGTCAGAAGGTCAAATGACAAAGATAAAGGGATATAGCTCAGGGGTCGAAAGTCACATGTCAGTGGTAGAATATCCGAGGCGACAGATCAAGGCCAGACTGTCAGAGTTTATAGCGTAGCCTACGAAACCCTAAAAATAAATAATTATTTAAGGATTATAAATTATTTTCAAGATAGGGAACTCATAGGCCAGGGGTTAAAGGTAATGGGACACAGGGTCTTATGGCTATACACAAAGGGGCCAGAGGTCAAAGTTCAGGTATCAATCATCAGAACTCAGGGTTTAAAGGTTAGAGGTTAAGGATTAGAGATCATAGGCCAAGAGTAAGAAGCAAAAGGTTAGAAATCGTAGTGCAGGAGTCAAAGGACAAAGGTAAAGGGACATCAGGGGTCGAAGGTTACAGGTCAATGGTAGATTGTCCGAGGTTGCATATCAGGGCCAGGCTGGGGTTTCCGGCCTAGTCTACGAAGCGCTAAAAATAATTAATTATTAAAAGATTATAAATTATTTTTAAGGTAGGGAAATCATAGGCCAGGGGACAAAGGTGTTGGGACATAGGGTCATATGGTCATATGCAAAGGGATCACAGGTCCAAGTTCTGGTATCAAACATCAAGACTCAGGGTTTATAGGTTAGAGGTCAAGGATTAGAAATTGTAGATCAAAGGTCAGAAGTGCAACGCGAGGAATCATAGTTCGGGGATCAAGGGACAAAGGTAAAGGGACATAGATCAGGGCTAGGCTGTCATGGTTAACGGCGTACCCTACGAAACCGTAAAAATAATTAATTCTTAAAAGATTATAAATTATTTTTAAAGTAGAGTATTAATTTCTTGAGCGACTCTTAAATTATGATTAGAAATATTTTCTCAGGGTCTATATCAAAACAGCACGATTATTGAAAGAGGTGGTCAGAAAATTGGAGTGATTGGTGTTATTCTTTCCACAACAAATGTGAGTTGTAAAAATATAAAAATCAAAGCTACTTGAATAATGTAAAGTATATTAATTAAAGCAATAGTCTAATAAAAATGAGAAACATATCATTTAATTTTTATATATATCTGATACAGAAATTTAATAGGTTAATAAATTGCTTTGATTAGATGATTGCTCAGACAGAGCGATTAGTATTTTACGATGAAGTGAAATCAGTTAATGCTGAAGCTGAGAAACTGAAAGCTCAAGGAATAGAAATTATCATAGTTCTTAGTCATTGTGGATTAGATGTCGATAGAATAATGGCTGAGAAATGTCCTAATGTTGATATAATTGTTGGAGGACACAGTCACACATTCCTTTACTCTGGTGCGTTTTTAAATTATCTGCTAATTTACTCCGTTACTTTTCTAATTAGAAATATTTATTAAACATTATCAATTTTCCAAGGAATTCCACCATACAGTGATGTTCCCGAGGATGAATATCCTGTACATATAAAACAAAAAGGTAGTAGCAGAACAGTACTTATTGTTCAAGCAGCTGCTTTTACAAGGTTCGAACATATTATGTAATACAATACTTGTGTTTTGCCTTTAAAAAGATACTTTCCTTCTATCTGCTGTCTTCTAAATGTCCTTTTATAAATTATGTTATAAAGTCTGTAATAACAATCTCCTCTATACTTAATTGTTTTATAGTTCAATTCAATATTTTTATATTGTATTACTTTATTTAGGTACGTAGGGAATTTGACGGTCTGGTTTGACCCTCGGGGTGAAATACTCGATTGGGAAGGCAACCCAGTTCTTCTGGATCACTCGATCGAAGAGGGTAATTATAAAATAACAAATTCAGATTTATTTGAGTTTTCAGTCGCAATTTAATCTCATATTTCTCTTTTATAACAATCAATCAATCATTAGAGAAAAGAGGAATAGTAATTAATTGTCCACACTGCGATCAGCTTTACTTAAAGAAAAACTTGTATCTCACAGGAGCAGAATTATCATTATTTTTTCAAAGATTTAGAGAAGTAGTGAAGTTAGAGTTATTATAAGTTTTTTAAAAACTAAAATCATCTTCTTTTCCTCATTGCCCAATTCATTTTGTTTTGTTTTTTCAAGAACAAGTATCTTAGGATTTAAAAAATATAAAAATCAAAGTCATAATCACATTTGGATAATTATATTAGATAAATCATTGGCAAACTTTTTTGTAAAGGTTTTTGCTATGAAAACTTATAATGAAAAAAAAAGATTTTTCAATTTTTAATGGTGATATTTACACGTGTCCAAAGTTGATTGTTTTTGTTTCTCCTAGTGTCACCAAATATAAAAGAATATTAATTGATAAGCTTTTTAATGTAGATCCAGAAATGTTGAAAGCTCTTCAACCGTGGAAGGAAGAAGCAGATAGAGAAGGAAAAGCACAAATTGGTACAACAAAAGTTTATCTTCAAGGATTAGACACTTGTCGAAAAGGCGAGTGCAATTTAGCAAATGTCGTAACAGATTCGATGATAGATTATGTACGTACACAATTTAACTTTTATTTAAAAATTTTAAGTATAATGTTTTTTAAAAACTTTTCATTGAATGTTTTTTAGGGTTCCGTAGGAAACCCTTTTGCTGTCGGTAAAACATAAAAATTTAGGTCTTTTGACTCAAAGTTCCCCTATTAACACGCCTACTGCCAAAAATGTTAGGTCTATCTACTTCAATTTTTGCATGACGATGTGTTTCACGAGACTGAGGCGAGAAAAAATAATGCGAATCCTGATGAAAATGCTTATCTTCTAGCACGCCTAGCACGGAAACTATTATAGGACTACTGATTCCATCTTTTGCATGAAGGTGTAGTTTAAGAGTCTAATGCAAGGAAAAATAATGCGAACTCTGGGGAAAATACTCATTGAGACGTTGCTATTCAAAAACATGAAAAGGCCTGTTGACTCAAAATGCCTCTGTTAGCACGCCTAGCGCGGAAACTATTATAAGACCACTGCCTTCATCTTTTGCATAAAGATGTATTTTAAGAAACTAATGCAAGGAAAGATAATGCGAACCCTAGTGAAGATACTCATCGTCATGTTGCTGTGCAACAACATGAAAGTTTAGGCCTTTTGACTCATAATGCCCCCGTTAGCACGCTCAGCGAAAAAAATATTAGGTCTCTCCACTTCATCTTTTGCATGACGATGTGTTTCACGAGTTTAATGCGAGGAAAAATAAGGCAAATCGTGATGAAAATACTCATCGAGACGCTGCTATTCAGAAACATGAAAAGGCCTGTTGACTCAAAATTCCTCTGTTAGGACGTCTAGCGCCAAACGTATTAGGTCTATTCACCTAACTTCTTGCATAATGATGTGTTTCACAAGTCTTATGCGAGAAAAAAATAACGCGAATCCTGATAAAAATGCTCATCGAGACGTTGCTATGCAAAAACATGAATGTTTGGGCCCGTTGACTCAAAATGCCTCTTTTAGCACACCTAGCGCGGAGTCTTTTATAGGCCTACTGATTTCATCCTTTGCATAAAGATGTATTTTAAAAGGCTAATGCAAGAAAAAATAATGCGAACCCTGGTGAAGATACTCATCGAGACGTTGCTACTCAAAAACATGAAAAGGCCTGTTGACTCAAAATGCCTCTGTTAGCGCCAAAAGTATTAGGTCTATTCACTTCATTTTTTGCATGACGATGTGTTTTACAAGTCTGATGCGAGGAAAAATAACGCGAATCCTGATGAAAATACTCATCGAGACGTTGCTATTCAAAGACATGAAAAGGCCTGTTGACTTAAAATGCCTCTGTTAGCACGCCTAGCGCCAAAAGTATCAGGTCTATTCACTTCATTTTTTGCTTGACGATGTGTTTCACGAGTCTAATGCGTGGAATAATAACACGAATCCTGATGAAAATACTCATCGAGACGTTGCTATGCAAAAACATGGAAATTTAGGCCTTTTGACCTAGAATTGTTCAAAATTAGATCAAAATCAGCAGATGGGATCGGAAATTTTCCGGAAAAGCGTAAAAATGTATTTATAAACTCTTAGGGTTAAAATTAACAGAAAGCGAAAAACCAACCTATATTAAAATTTAACAAATTATACATGTGCTAATAAATATTCAATATTTGCACAGATAGAAATAATTATTAAGCTGAAGATTTCTTCTGAAATTGTCAAAGTGACAAATACTAAAAAGTAAATATCAAATTAACGAGGTAAATAATTATATACTAATAGAAAGCAGGTTTCGGGGAAAATATATTTAATTGTACTTTCAAGAATTGCAATATTATTATTGGTGGTATTTTTGAAGAGATGAAAGATGATTTTTCCTAAAAAATGTTTGAAACATACAAAAATTATTTATTGAAAAACTTTTATTTTTGACCGAACTTTTTTATCTTATTGCTTCTCACCAAGTTTTTCAAGATGATGGGATTTTATTGAATGAAAGATTATTTTTTCGAGGAAAAGGTTATATCCAATTTTTGAAAATTATTCAATTAATTTTAAATATTTCTGTTTATTTAATATTTTTACTTTTTTCAAATTATGAAAAATCTTATGAAATTCCTTAATACCCCTTAAAATATTATAAAATCACTTCAAATCTTTCATTCCGTTGAAATCCTATAAAGTCCCTTGAAAACACCGTGAAATTTCATGAAATCTTATAATATTTCCTAAAATCATGGAAAATTTGATACAATACATTGAGAGCTTTTAGAATCCTCTAAAATAATTTAAATCTACGAAAGTCTGATTAAATCCGTTAAAATCCCTTGGAATCTTTAGAAATATCCTAAAACCTCATATGTTCTATAAAATCCTTCCAAATCTTCTGAAATTCTTTAAAACTATGTACAATTTTTTTGAATACCTTAAAATCATTAAAATCCTTGGAAATTCCTTGACATTTTTTAAATCTCTTAGGATCTTTCAAAATATCCTAAACTATTTCGAATCTTTTGAAATCCCTAGAATATTTTTAAATATCTTAAAATCTTTTAAATCCATCAATTCTTGTGAATGAATTCCTTGAATTCTATCAAAATATTACACAATCTCTTGAATTCCCGTTACTTTACATGAAATCTGTTAATATTCCTTGAAATCCCTGTTGAATCCCTTTAAGTTCATGAAATCTATTGCAAATTCCGTGGAATATTTAAAAATATCCTAAAATTTTTGAAATTCTAAAAAATCTTTGGAAACACTTTGAAATATTTAAAACTTCTTCAAATTATTGCAAGCCTTCGAAATCCCTTCATCCTTATAATGAATTCATTGAAGTCCATTAAAATATTATAAAATCCCTTAAAATGCCGTGAAGTTACTTGAAATGTAAAAATATTTCTTGAAATTCATTCAAATTTTTGAAATCTATTGGAAATTTCTTGGAATCTTTTAAAATATCATAAAATCTTTGAAGTCTTATGAAATCCATTGAGACCCTGGGAAATTCATTAAAATACGTTATTGAGTGCTTTTAAAATACCTTAAAATTATTGAAATCCTCGTAAATTTCATAAAATCCTTTAAAATATTTGAAAATCCTCTGAAATCCCCTGTAATCTTCTAGAATATCCTAAAGTCTTCTAAATTCAATGAACTTCCAAATCTTCAATCTCTCAAATCTTTTCAAATCTTTGAAATCCTACGAAATCCCTTAATTCTCATAAAATACTTTGAAATGTATAAACAGATTGTAAAATGTTCAGACATTTTTTATATCTACTGAAATCCCATAAAAATCTTTAGAAATCCTTGACATTCTCTGATGTCCCGTAGAAACATTGAAAATACTTCAAAAGTTTTTAAATCTTGTGAAATCCTTCAAAATCCTTATAAAGTTTAGGAAATTCTTTGCAATGCCATAACAGAAATTTACATCTCTTAAAACCCCCTGCAAACTTAGAAATAATATCAAATCCCTTAATAAATCATTATGAAATTCCTTGAATTGCTTTTATATCTTGAAAATCTTTCAAAATTTCTCCAAACAAGTGGAATCTTTGAACATTCCATGAATCTTGAAATAATTAAAATTCTTGGAAATCCTATGAATTCGGTTGAAAGCTCTTAAAATCCCTTGCTATACTTTTAAATCTCTTAGAATCTGCTGAAATCTTTTGAAATCCCTGGAAATCTTTCAGATGTTTGAAATTTTTCGTAATATTTTTGAAAAAATTGCGTAGAACCGCTTTTAGGACCGATCTGTAAGACTTTTCCTGGACCGGTTGGTAAATCCCAGTCCGCTTCTGTTAATAGATAGTAGTTGGATATATTTTCAAAGAATTATCGAGAGCATTATAGCCCTTGTAATGCTATTTAAATAACTACATTCGTACCTAATTGATGGATTAATCATAGTTTTATAATTTCAGTATGTAGGTAAAAGTGACAATAAAACTTATTGGACTCGTGCAGCAATTTCTGTTATGAATGCAGGAGGTGTTCGTGGTGATATTAGTAACCAACCTGGATCCATTACATATGAGGATCTTGTTGTGGTTGTACCTTTTGGAAATAGCCTTGATGTGGTTGAGTTAAAAGGAAGCGATATTCTCAAGGTTTGTGTTTTAAACATGAAAAAATATTTTTATCCATTTTTATAGTTTCATATAATAATGTGTAGGTTTCCAAAGAATGTGGTGGAGAAGAAGCACTGATTGACAAGAGTGTGAAGTTTCATACAATTGCCGTTATTGCAATTTCAAATACATGTATTTGAAAGTTGAAACACATATGTTATTGAAGTTTCAAATATTTGTAATTGAAATTCCAATAACGGTAATATAAATATCTGTACAGAGAAAAAGTACAAGATACAGTTAATGAATTTCAAAACAAATAATTTTTTAGAAACCCATATAGATTTTAATAAAGATTTTGAAAAACCCAAACTTTACAAATTACTTATGTTGGATTTTCCAAAATGACTTTAGTAAAACTATTCAGGTGTCCAAAAAAATATTTATTTGAAATTAATTAACTGTATATAAAATTACTCAAATATATATGGACACAGCGTATCATTGTGACTAGAAAGGTTGTCCTTTGTGTCTCTCTGTTAGTGTAGTGATGTATAGTCACAAAAGCGGCGGAAATACATCTCGATAAGTATATTTGCAATGAAAAATGAGACAAATTAATTTATGCAGGAAAATTTGCGTAGGAAATTATAAAAAACTTTCGGCTTTACGGTTTCAAATTACAACTCAAGAATTCGTTTGAAGGCAGTCGACAACGCGCAGTGTCGTAGAATAGATCGTTCTTCTAAAAAGTACATTAACAAATTCTGTCAGTTCTTTTCCACACGCTTATTTTTCAATACGTTCCAGTCTTTTTGAATATTTTTATGTGTAGTGGGCATTTCTTCTACTGGAAACGCAAATTACGATGAGTATTTCACTTGTAGTATTCTATCTTGTGCGAACATAAATTTTTCAAATGTCCTAGACTTGAAAGAGAACAGGTTTCCCAAATTTACGCAGGAAATTATAACAAATTTCGGCTTTACGATTTCAAATTACAACTCGAGAATTCGTTTGAAGGCAGTCGACAACGCGAATTTATGATTTTTTAGAAATTACGGGAAATTTTTGGAAATTTACCGATACTTTTAGAAATTTATGGGAAGTTGCGGAAACTTTCGGAATTTATGGAAATTCACGAAAACTTTTGAAAATTTACGGAAATTCACGAAAACTTTTGAAAATGTATGGAAATTTACGGAAACGTTCGACAATTTATGGAAGCATCTTGGATGCTATTCCGTGGCAAGGATACAATCAAAGCGGAAGAAGATAAAAAAGTGCAAAACGTCTTTGAAGGGAATAAGAAATAATTTTGGAAATGGGTTAAGAAGATTAGGAAAGGAAGTTCTAGCACTGAGGTAGTCGGAATTAAGAATGCTGATGGTGAAATGGTATGGGATTCGGACAAAGTGGAAGACTGTATGAGAGATTTTGTTTAAAGATTGTATGGAGGTCAAGCTATGGAGCATAAAAACCTTTCCATCGAAGAGAGTACGTTAGACAATCCCGTTGTAGGTAGCGGAAGAAAAATCAATATCGACGACATTATATCCGTGATTGACAAACTAGAAGATGGTGAGGCTGCTGGTATGAATGGCATCACCGCTCAAATGCTTAAGAGCGGTGGCGGTTATTTGTGTGTGTGGCTGAGCAAATTTATGAATATGTGTGCTGTGCATGGTGAATTTCCAAATTATTGGAAAAAGGCGATTATCGTCCCAACCTACAAGGGAAAGGGCGATAAGGGCGACTGCACTTATTATAGAGCCTACTAAGTATCGTGGGCAAAATATTCACCGAAATACTGATTGAGAAAGTCATGGGAATAACTAAAGAAAGGGTCTGGGAAGTTCAATGTGGATTTATGCCAGGAAAAACATGTGCGGATCAGATATTTAGCTTGAGACAGATCATAGAAAAGAGATTGAGAGTAAACAAAAGAGTTTTCTGTTCATTTGTTGATCTGGGAAAAGCTTTCGATAAAGTGTATAGATCTAAACTTTGAGAAGTCCTGAAAGAGTATGGAGTGAATGGTTGGCTTCTGAGAGCAATAAGGGAATATACAATGGTAGTCAAGTGAGTGTAAGAGTGAATTGAGGACCGAGCGATTTGTTTGATATTTAGCAGGGCGTTCCGCAAGGCTGTGTTATGTCCTCCTTGATGTTCAATATATACATGGACAAATGTTTAAGAATGGCCCTCATAGAGGAAGCTGGTGTTGATCTTGGGACAGTGAAAGTATGTGGACAGCATTTGCAGACGATAAGATTGTTACAGCGGAATCAGCCAACGATTTGCAGAGAATAATGAGCAGACTGGATACGAGCATAAAGAGTATGGATCTTAAGATTAACGCAAATAAAACAAAAATTATCCTTTTCGAAAGAGGGGGTGAAAAAACTGTATGCAACATTGCCTCAAATGAAGAGAGGATAGAAGAAGTTGATGAGTTCGTGTATTTCGGAAGTTTATTAACTGTTGACGGAAAGATTGATGCAGAGATATCCAGACGTATAAACGAGGATAGAAAGATTATCGGCAGTATATGAGCCATTACTAGAAGTAAAAATGTAACGAATAAAGCTCAGATTGCAATATATAACTTTGTGCTTGCACCCACAGTGTTGTATGGTAGCAAGACCTGGATGTAGAAAAAAAATGATAGGAGCAAAGTTAACGCGGTTGGCATGCAGTTCCTGCGAAATATGTATGGTAAAACGCTAACGGACAAAGTCAGCAATGAGAGAGTCCTCAAAGAATGTGGTGTAGAAGAAACATTGTTTGACAAGAGTAAAAGAAATTCCCTGAGATGGTTTGGTCATGTTGAGATAATGAGTGAAGAACGTATAACGAATCAAAAATATTCAGGAAAAGTGAGTGGTAGCGTACCCAGTGGTAGACCGAAGAAAGAATCGTTGGAGTGTGTGAATGAGACCCTTAAGAGAAGGGATATTCAGAGTCGTAGAAATACAAGAACTTGCATGAAACGATGTATGGATGTAACGGAAGCAAAAGATGTATGCAAGGATAGGGATGTATAGAGGACAATTGTTTTTAAGAAGATTGATGCCTGAAACAAAAGATTTTAGATACTAATGGGCCCGCGTGAAGAGATTTCCTTACTGGATTAGTATAATGGCTTTGTGAAGCTCTTCACCTGGAGTGATTGCTAGAGAGATTGAGCGGCGACCCGTGTGGGAGCAGTGTTGTGGGACGAGCGTGTAGTTTGAATGAACAAGGCGCGACTTCTAGATTGATCTAAACCTATCCCTTCTCCCATACATTCCTTACTTACCCATACCACATAAAGTCCTTGATCCTCGGTAGTATAACGAAGCTAGAACCGAAGGAGTTACGCTCCCCCCCCCAGGAGCTAGCTTTCTGTTTATGTTTCTTCTATGTGGGGTAAATGACTCATATTTTAGCGTGCAATAAATTTTATGTATATAGCGATTTTCTTCCGATTGAGAGATTGGCTGGTAGAAGTCAAATCTGTTGAGTGTTCACATCTAATCCAAGCTTTTCATAAATGCTAAGTAAACCATGTTTTTGCGGAGCAACGTTTGCATCTGATTGAGGTAGCTATCAATTATTCTGGAAAGGCCATTTATCAGTTTCAGTTTTTTTTTCAATTTAAGATTCAGATGATAGAATCTTTTTGTTTTAAGATCATGCAATTCGATAAGATACCGAATCCAAGGAGAAATGTCAGCCTAAAGTGAATCGATCCTCTGGAATTCTAACGTTATCAATCGTCCAGTTTATGATGGCATCCATAATTTTTTCGTCATCGATGCAAGTCCCCAAAAGCGATAAGTGAAATCGTTCGATTACGATCATCCGAATTTATAATCAGTATTTTTAATTTTGCCTCGCTCGTGTTTATTTGTTTCTTGCATTCGTATCCACAATATATACATATTCTAAGGGCTATTTTTTTTATCATGATTTTTATTCGAATTGAATTTGTGTGCGTATGTGAATGTTATTTTGCGTATATAATTGGGCAAACTGATGATGATCAATGTGTAAATAATTTTCGCTCAATCGGACTTCGGAATCATACATTTTATGTAATTTTAAAATGTCTACATCATAATTCATTTGGAAGTAGTTATTCTATTTTCGTGCCTTGACATTATTTTCTTGCGTTTTTGCGACTTTTTTGCCTTAGGCATTAGGTGACTCTAATTTTAACACTTCATTCAGAGGAGTTCTGATGAGCAGATATCTGTTATATCGACACAAATGACAAAGACATTTTTTCAAAACAAATTAAGGGAAAAATATGTTCCAAAAAATTTCATTGCGAGCCGGATATGAACCAACACCTTCTCTATTCATGGAAGGTGCTTCAACCAAATCAGCTATCGCAGCATGCAAATGAAAATTTTGGAACTTGCATTTGATCAACCGGATGGAAGGTTTACCTACCTTCGATGTTTCTGAAGATGTTTTTTGGCCAGTAGATTTTGAATAATTGTTCTATTTTCGTGTCTTGATATTATTTCCATGCATTTGAGCGATTTTTTGGCCTTAAACATTAGGTGACTCTAATTTTAACACTTCATTCAGAGTAGATCTGATAAGCTGATATCTGTTACATCGAAACTTATGATAAAGGAATTTTCTCATAACAAACTAAACGAAAAATATGTTCCGAAATATTTCACTGTGAGCCGAATTTGAAATTTTCACTTGCGTGCTGCGATAGTTGAATTGGTTGAAGCACCTCTCATGAACAGAGGAGGTGTCGGTTCAAATTCAGCTCGCAGTGAAATTTTTGAAACATATTTTTCGTTTAATTTGTTTTGAAAAGATTTCTTTTTCATGAGTGTCGATATAACAGATATCTGCTTATCAGAACTCCTCTGAATTAAGTTTTAAAATTAGAGTCACGTAATGCCTAAGGCCAAAAAATCGCAGGAATTTATTTGAAAGGTTCGGTTACTCATTTCAAATACAAATATCGTTGACCGTGATATTCTCTTGTTGTGACTCATTTTTCTTTCTAATAAGTCGCGTGTTTGCTTCTTTTGCTCTTCTCTAAAGTCATTTTTTGATTACATAATAATTGTCTTTTATATTTGGCTTGGTTGAAAACTTATTGTGATGTCTATATATATAGCTATATATAGCTTTGCAAGCTGCGTCCAGAGGATTGATTCCTGGATCACCTCGCGCTAATCGTTTTGCGGGTTTAGTTCCTGGTCCACAGTACTGATAACCTTGCAAGTGTAACACAAACAGTAAATTGTTGATGAGTCAATTCACCAAGCCTCGAGTAAATTAGCGACGTCTTGCTTGCTTCACGGGTCGTTTACGACTGACGGGATATTTATACCTTTTCCAGTCAGTTATAGTCAAGATGCAGTTTGAAGCACAACCTGTGAGATTACCTATCCAGAATTTTGATTCGATAGTTCAAAACGAGAATAGAGAGAAACGACACGCACATTTGCTACCAAACAATGTACGAGCAATATTTTGTGGGCCTTCCAACTGTGGAAAGACAAATTCTTTGCTGACTCTACTTATATACACAAATGGACTGAGATTTGAAAATGTCTACTCAAAATCGCTAAAACAACCAAAGTATGAATTTCTAGAAAAAGTCCTTCAATCAGTGGATGGCGTTGAGTACTATCCTTTCAATGAGCATGAAGAGGCTATAATACCAAGCGAAGCAAAACCAAATTCGGTAATTGTATTTGATGATGTAGCTTGTGAGAAGCAAGATAATATAAGAGCATTTTTTTCTGTGGGTAGACACAAGGATATCGACTGTTTTTACTTGAGTCAGACATATGCCCATATTCCTAAGCATCTTGTACGTGATATTGTTAATTCACTTGTCATATTTAAACAAGATGAAATGAATCTAAAGCATATATATAATGATCATGTGAATACTGACATGTCTTATTCACAATTTAAACATATGTGGTTAGCTTTCTGGTATAATGATAAGTGTGGATTCGTTGTTATCGACAAAGATAGAAATCTTAACCAAGTTAGATATAGGAAAGGTTTTGATTGTTTCATTAGCCTTGAAAAGTAATATATACATAGGTAATAATCGAATAGAAACAGTCACACCTTGGACGCTGTTGTATTAACATGTTTTCACGTGGAGGGAATATTCAAAAGAAAGCAAATATTTTACGTGAAATTGCTAGAGCTGGTGAAGCAATTTGACGAAAACATGGGTTAATAAAGTTGGACAAGGAAACAGTTGAGCGAACATTAAGTGATACTTTTAAGCCCATTGGTAATCCACTAAAGGAAATTTTTGGTGGTTTCCAGAATATAAAAAATGTTGAACCAATTGAAAAAGAAGGAGAAAGAAGAGAGTTTGAAGAAAATATTGATGATGATGATGATAATTCGTCATATAAATCAATTATTGATGGAGAAAAAGATGAGACAGAAGATCCCAATAACTTGGATTAGCCAAGTGATAGTCGAGCAGAAAATAATTTAAAAACATCTACTTCATGGGATGATGATACAAAGAAATATCTCATATTGTTAGGTGAAAGAAACAAAGAACTCGATGATGTATACGGTGTAAGAAAAGTGATGAAGAATAGATTAATGATTGGAGATTTTTCGATAACTTTTAGCTAGAATTATATTCACGTGAGTAATTTGAATTTCCCTAAAAGTGAAGGCTTGCTTGAACTTCTAATCAAAAAAGTACCTGGAGAGTCCACTATAAGTTCTTATGACCTTGAAAATTATAAGCACATTATTATGACTACAAACGCTAATAAGAAACAATATAGTTCAGATGGTGAAGTTCGTGACAGTAAAGCCTTTAAATATAAAAACTTTATAGAAAAAATAATTCCTAGATCCCTATCAAAAAATACAGATAGACGAAGTGAGAAGGTAAATTCATCGGGTACAGGTATTATACCACGACACATGATTGCTAGAGAGGGGAATCCATTGAATTACGTTTACTGAGATGACCCGAATGAATTAGTAGATCGATTACGCTTACTGTGAGCGTCTCAAGTAGCTGGAAATCCTAGTCACACAAATGGAACTATGTCAGTCGTTGAAGAAATGCGAGAAGCTGGAATTATATATTAATGCATGTTTCTCCCACATATTCATCATTTGCAAGATGAGCAGCGATGTATTCGGAGGTCATTTTAAGCGACCAGAAAGTACAAGTCGTCGTCCTTCCGGAACTGGCTTTAAAGTCACACCTGAAGGACATTATGATATGGAGAACAAAATGTGTAATGTGGCTGAAGCTCAAGAGCGGAATGATGCTGTAAATTTGAAAATTGTACAACATATGATACAGCATGAACTTCAGACAATCTATGATGTTATAACTTCCTTGTGAACTGAAGTAGTTACTAATAATGTGATGATTGAAAGTTTGGAAAATTCCACAAATAAACTATTTGATGAATTGAGAACTGATGTTCAATCAACTCTAGAACTGGTGTATCGCAATTCAGAGCTCATTAGTCAGATAGACTCAAGACTGAACGCACTCAGAAATGGCCAGTGAAAAGTTTTAGTTGGTGAAGGAGCTGCACAAGTCTGCTGGAAGAAATTTGAATGTTCGATTTTTCGGAAAAAATAATAAAATTGTTATGACAATCTCGTAGGACTTTCAAAAAGAAACGTTTTTCTTGTTCTGACTTTTTTTCATATCGTGCATTGTTTAGCTTAAAATTTTTATTTTAATTCCTTTTGTTGAATTTTGTAAATGCTATAACTCACAATTTTTCTTTTGGCGAAAAAAGTCATGGGGATAAATTATTCGATTCTATGAGTACTACAAATATCCGTACATAGAATTTGTGAATCTGAAAAAGAAGTGGTCTCAAAAGTTTTTTAAATGCTCTAATTTTTTTAATTCTTGGCCAAAATGGCTGGCTGACGAACTTGACCTTCATTCTAAGACACTCAAAAAGTATACCAAAGGCCAATCCAATCGGCCAATTCCTTCAAAAGTCATCGTGCTCACAAACTGAAAATCTACAGACACACACACACATACACGCACATTCGTAAAAACCTGTTTTTCGGGTTCCTTTGATGAGAATGTAAAAATGCATTTTTCATTTTATACTTTCGAGATTTTAATTCTTTTTTGGCTTTCAGAGTTTTTCTTAAGTTTTCTACAAATTTCAAAACTGACTTGAAATTTCCGAAAACTGAACTCGACGACTCGAGTACAAATACATTATCTGATGAGAATGTTGAAAATCTTTACATTAACGCTCCGTATAATCGAACAAACAATGTTGTCTCCTCGAATGCCTGAAAGTAATAAGCAGATTCAGTTGACGAATATTCGTTGAATTCTCAGATTCTTATAAGAATAAGTCTTTAGATACAACGAAGTATTGTACGAGTGCTATGATTCATTCAACGTTTTGTTCATTGTAAATAGTTTCAAGTTGTTGTTCAAACTTAATTTCAAGAGAAAAAATGTAAGGCAGATCGAATGCAATGCAAAATTTGACTTCTAAACTTGAAGTTCCATCATTAGTTAAGTTACTCTTGAATAAAAAAAAGTTGTTTATCAGGTGTTTCACATGTTTTTTTTATAATTTCGTGCAACTTTTATTGTATTTCTGTTTATTCTCGATGTATATAGTATTAATTATTATAGCGGCCGTTCCACGGCGGCGAAGCCGCTGCCACAGGAGACAGCTAGTTGTGAATAAAATAAGGTTGCTAGAAG
>JAUMHM010000005.1:40506458-40529284 GCA_032362435.1 Melikaiella ostensackeni
TTAAGGCATCTCTAGTTTTTTATTAATAGAACGAACCTGAACTTTTAACACAGCACGTTGATAAGATTTACGCGTGCAAACATATGCTATCGGGAATGTATTCTTAATCTAATTAAACAATAATATATGAAGCAGGTTGACATTAAAATATCTAAAAATGAAATATTGCTTCTTATTTCACGATAGAAGGAATTTTTGGTGGCTGAATGGGGTGAAAATGTTTTCTGTTGTTCCTAAATTCGTATCTGTATAGTGAGAAATCCATCAATAATTTAAAAAAATAAAACTCTCATTAAATTTCAAGGACGTTTAGACAAAATGAGGAAAAAAGAGTCAAAGCTTCTTAAGTCACTTCATAAGTAGGATTTCGAATATTTGACAACCGTTTTGCCCTGAAACGCCTTATAGCGGATCGTTTGTCGAATATTCGATTCGATTGACTGCATACCTCTATTAAAAGAGTATGTCACTCTTGGATATTTTCTTGTAATTCAAAGTCAATAAAATTATTTTAATATGTCAACCTTCTTCATATATTAATGTTTCAATATATTGAATAAAAAATTCCTGATAACATATATCGTACATTGCATGGTCAAACATTCAAGAAAATTGATTTTACTAAGAAAATAGCGAAAAAGTCGATTTTTTACGTTTTTTTTAAGGTTTTTTAGGCAGGGTAAAAAAAATTTCAATCGCATTACCGCTATACCTGTACACGTATAAATTCACTTGCTCCAAACTGTTTATTCTGATAACTGAAATCATGGTAGAAACTTTCGGTAAAAAGTAAGAATTCATCCATCCGACATGAGCATTAATTATATTTTTATTTTTTATAACTCAAACTTTCGAAAGGGATGCCTCATTATGCATTCAATGGTATGTAAAAAGCCATTCAAATCGCGAAAGGACCTGAAGAAAAAACAAGCATGTGACTTTTTTGGGTTTTTGTGGGCAGAGTTAAAACAATATCATTGATAGAAATAGATAACTAATGTATACTCGTAACATATCTAGACCAGGAGGATTGCAACTGCTTTCAGTCTCCATTTTTTTCTTGGAGTTTGGATTTCATCTCGAACTTGAGCACCAGACCTGCAAAGGCATTAACTGTTTTTTTGGTACAGTACTGTCCAGGAAAAGAACCGATTGAAATGGCGACTTCGGGAATTGCGTATCTGTTAATTGCAGGTTCAGATATTTAACACTGAATTGATTTGCGACTATTCAAATCGGTCAGTTCCGCAGACGGCTTCGAATCTGCAATGCACTGCAATGTCTATTTCAAGCAAAGTCATATTGAATCTGTTTCCCTATCTTTGAATGAGGTCAACTCTTTTGAGGTTAGTCTTTCATATTTCGCACGACATTTTTATTATCTAAATTATTGACAGACTGATATATATATATATATATATATATATATATATATATATATATATGCAAGATTATTGATTTCTTCTGCTATTTTAATTATAGAGGATATGAGGATATTTGCGGCATATAAGTCTGTCAACAAAATAATAATAAGTGAAATTCTTTTCGGAATCTATCGTCGTCAATCTGGTATTCCAGCGATAGATGATCAATTCAAAAGACTTCAAAACCCTTTCAGAAGCCAATCAATGGATTTTTGTTTCCTGCGTAGATATTTGCATAATCAAGAAGTTGCAGGATGTTGAGATGAAAACAATAGCCGACTTTTTTTTATAACTTGCTTACTCCGCTTAAGGACGGTGTTTTTGGGAAACGCAATATTATCCATAAATAGCTAGATTTTTTTTCCTGTTGATTTTTCCGTAACCGAATAACCTTTCATGTGTTTGGAACACTGAAAGACCTAAAGGGAAAAATAATATTTTTTCATCTAAATTACTGTTGAAAAAGAAGCATTTTCATTCTGAACATGTACATCAGGAATGGCCAACCGATAGTTCCATGACTCGCTTCTTTTCTCCTTCTCTGTGCTTTCTCCCCGCACGCTCGTTCACCTGGTTCACTCTCTACTGAAGGTGGTAAGAGAAGGGGATTGACGAGTGACAGATTTTGGCACTTTGCTGCCACGTTGGCCATCCCTGATCTACATTATGTAATCGCGAAGAACGAGGCTGACATATAATTGTAAAATCAAACGAGCTTACCTGTGAGTGAACTTTGATTCAGATTATATGATACCTCGCTCGAGATGACTACACCCCATTGTAATTAACCCCTACACTCAAATATAATTATTTTCTGTTTTTTCCTGATTTGCCCAACTCTCAACAATGTGAAGTAGAAGGGGAAGGGATCGCGGTAAGATGAGAATTTTTCCATCTTGACTCTGAACGTGTGATTTTACCTGACGGATCATTAGAGTACTTCTTGGTTCTATCAAAAAAATGATAAGGACCTAAATTAAAGAAAATATTATTTACTTAAATTTGTTATATAACAATTTTTGTCGTATAATGAACCAGAAATTCGTAAAACTCATTTTTGACGCCATTTTTCCAATGTGGCGGCGCCAGCGGCAACTTTGCGACGCTCGTGTGCGAAAAGGGTTGATTTTATTTAAAAATGGTAAGTACCTAAATTAAACCACCTGAAAATCTATAAGAATACTAAATATCAAAAGATCCCCAAAACTTTCCAGATAAAACTACCTAATGTATATTTGTATAAGTATAAGTATATGGGTATAATTATAACACTACGTAATGCCTGTATTATAGAGCTAGAGTATTGTATTTTTTATATTTCCAGACAATTCAGTCTACAGTAACTTATTTTATGACAACTTTCAACTACGATGCACAGGAACCAAGTCATTTTAGAAAATATGAAATCTCAAGATGTTTTACATGTAGAGCCCATTTTTTGTTGCCAAAATAAAGGGTTTAGGCCAATCATATTCCACTTCAGTCTTTCGAAAAACGGCTGTAATGATTTTTTTCGTTTTGATCTCAAAATGATCGTGAGTTGTCACAGAGATATGAACAGAAAAAAACATAACGCTGTAAGATATTTTGGATTGAGTTTAATCGAAGCTCCCCATAATGGGCTTCGAATTGATCAAAGGACCCCGCACATACCCTATGGAAATTGGGTTTTGGTTAAATTTGCCCCATTTGATATGTTTTATAGTTCTACAATATGTAAGAAAGTAGGACAATTTAACCGAAACCCCGTTTTATAGTTCTACAACTTATATCTAATTGGAACAATGTAACCGAAACCCAATTTCAATAAGAAGCGTGCGGGATCCTTTATCAAAGGGTCCCGCATAATATGTGTTGAAAAGGCCGCCCGGTCAAAGTTCGGTCAAGTTCGGGTTTCTAATGCTTCAGGTTATGCTTATCAAAAGTCGTAATGAGACAGTTTCACCGAATAGCTTTTTCCATACATTTTGAGCTAGAGTAATTAGCTTATCCTTGAAGATGGGTCAAAATTAAAATAGTAGGTGCGGCAAGTAAAAATAAAATTTTCAGATATAAATATAAAAATAAACTAACAAGATGCCTTTTATTGAGGCACTGGTTAATTTTTCTCGGTTCTATGTACATGCATTCTCATATCTTACGTCCTAACAAATACAGGACATAGAAAGCCGGTACAGTTACACTTAAGAGCATACAGGTATACTCAAATAAATTCTCCGATCAGAGTTCTGAAAACCAGATCAACATGTTTTGCAATGGAAATAATCATTTTTGAACTAAAACTTTCTCATTATGGTGGTTTTCAATGTTTCTCGATCAGAGTAATTTATTCAAATATACGCACCTATGCGATCATTGTCTGAATGTTATTACCCACAAATAAAAAGTTTGTCTTGCGTGTAAATTTCCTTCCAACTCATTTAAAGTTCGGCTTACAATTTTTAGATAGGAATATTATGTTTTCTGGTTCAAACTTGCCATGATTTAACGAAATACCTCAAATTCGATATTTTTTCTTCAAATTATGAAGTATTTTTATTGGCTTTTGTCACAGTGCATGAGAGCTTGTTTTGAGTTGGATGGTTTAACTAATACGGCAACTTTGTTTCAGCTAACGTTCAAATATGATTCTGATTTTATTTTTAAGTTGTAAATTTAAAATAATAAAATTAACATTAAATAGATCACACAACGCTCAAAATGATGATGATCCAAGTTCTAAAGGTGAAGGGGAAGGAAACGATGAAGTCAGTGATATGGAAGGTAGTCAAGTTTCATTGCCTAGAAGTTATACGTTACCTCGTGAATTCAAATATAATAATTCGAACCATGTCATGAAAGGACGCAGGGGATGCAGTAGAGTTCTATCTGCGCGCTTTTATTTGCCATCGACCAATAGTTCGGATGGTAAGTAAAACAAAAGTATGCAATAAACAAAATTTAATTTGCTTAAATGCCAGAATCGTCCAATTTGTTGATATTTTGTATATTGTATTTGCACATCTTTGTTAATTGTATTTTTATGACTTTTATTAAGCTTCAATTACGTTTACATTTTGAGAATGTACGTACGATTCTTAATTTGTTTTAGGAGATGTAGACAGCGCTGACAATGAGGAAGAAACCGATTCTGAAATACAAGTTCAAACAAAAAATGATCAGAATCAAATCCAGAAAGAACAATATAATCAGTTCTTGGGTCAAAATGGTGATGCAGCTAATACTTCAAATTCCAATCCTGAAACTTCCAATAAAACAATAGATAGGAATTTACCAGTTTGTTATGCTAATAATATGTATGGTGTTCCACGATTCAATTATTTATACAGAACAAAGGTCAAACACGAAACGAAGCTATAAGTATTTCTGCAGCTTATAAATACTAGTATTGATAAAGTAATGCATCGAGTATCTTCAAAACTCATTTGTTATAAAAAAGTGCCCTTAAGGCCATGTCAAACAACAACAACTCATTTCCACACAAAATGAGATATCGAGTTGAAAATTTTGGAAATTAAATAAATGATGATAAGGAACGTTCGTTCGGCCCTAAATTTGTTTAATTACATACAATTCCAAAACTAAGGATTTCTCCTTGAAATACTGCCAGTACTTCGGGTATAATTGTTTTGAAGTAGAAGAATTTACTTAAAGAAATCAAATATTCATTAATTGATTGAAATATGGATACAATTTTTTTAATGAAAATGAAAGATATATCACTTTATTGTTGATCACTTTTAATTGTTGATAATGGTTTTAAAGAGAAAAATATGATTTTTTTCTTCTTTAACTCTTCTACATTGCGTCAAATATCTGAAGTGCATCTATTTATAGTAGTTATTTTACATTTATTTTTACATAATTTATTCGCTACTTCCCTCAGATAAAGTAAAAACGTCGAGAAAGATAGTGTATTATTAAATGCTATTAGCAGAACACACAGTTTTGTAAAGCTACTTGAAGTTACAAGTTACGCATCCGATACAATTGCGTATGGACATTAACGATTATGATTCTCACATTTATGTGGCTTCAAGTTGAACTAGTTATGTGCATTATGTGTTGTCTTTTTAAAACTTCGATTTCGTCAAAAAATAAATTGTCACAACTACAATTTTCGAAACTATAATAAATGTTACAAATGAGGACATCGCGATAAAATTTAGCCAAAGTTTTATAGTTGAAAAAATACTTGAACATTTTTCGAAGTGTAACCAGAGTATGCTTTGCATAATAGGAGGCATGTCAATAATTTATTCTTTGAAATCAGATGTGCTGCAATTCTGTCTCAAATAATAATTGTAAAAAATTTTAAAATTTCGAAGGAACGAATGGACTGTCATGGTCTCAATAGTAGACAGCTTACAAATACATCTAAAAGTTATATTTTTTTGGCTAAAAGGGATTTCACGTTTCGCATCCAGTCCCTTGACCGTCCTGTTGGGGGTCTATTGTTCCGCCCGAGTCAAGCCTTGGCGTATAGTCTTCCTTAAGCAACAAGCATTGCATTGCAATCGTAGATATAGGCGACCCATCTACTTGACTCATTAAAAAAAGAGAAAGAGAGAATTGAAGCTTTTTAAAGTAAGTTTTGAGCATATTTCTTTTTAACAAAGTTACACAAAAATTGCATACACAGAAAAGGCAAATAGTTGGGTCTTTCATATTTTTATTATTATAAACTAACTGTATAAGAAATCGAAAAATTTACTCCTTTTTTCGCGGACAAAAATTCTTTGCCATCTAAATGTCTACTTGTTAACTGAAATTATTTATAACGAAGCTAAGTGCAGCATATTTAAAAGGTGGCAGTACAGGACTTGATAATCAACAAAATGGGAATTTTCAGAAGAGCGAAAAAACATGATGTAAAATCGAAATCACCATTGAAAGACGAAACAAACGTCCACTGGAACAGGTTCGGCTACGGATTGCGATAAATAATTCAATTTTCAGTCAAAAATAAAATAAAAAAATCCTCCCAAGATATTAATTCTGTGAATACGGATAATCAAAGGCTTGTGTAAAAAAGTGAGTCAATTCTGAGAAAACTGACCGAAAGTTTTGAAACTAAAATCTCATGGGATTTGGATAGCGATTAAAAACAGAATTTTCAATTTTTTACAAAAATAAAGACTTGCTTCCGAGATATAGGCATGCTGAATGAGAATAAAAAAACGCTTGATACAAAAAAGTTATTGTGTTCCAAGAAAATAATAATAGAAGATCGCGATATCACAGTATTACAGATATTTTTTTACTACAAATCTGTTTAAAAAATACACATTTTTTGATTAAATGATAATGTATATTTGATTGTTCAATAATTTGTATGCAATAAACCCATTTTCGATAAAAATGTTGTGTATCGAGTTCTGTACTGTCACCCTTCAAATGTGCACTTAGCTTTGTCATAAATAATTTCAGTTAACAAACAGAACATTCAGATACGAAAGAATTTTTGTCTGCGAAAGAGGGAATGAAACTGTCGATCTATTGTACAGTTAGTTTATAAGAATGAAAATTTAAAATAAGCCAACTATTTGCCTTTTCTGTGTATGCACTTTGTGTGTAACTTTGTTAAAAAATAAATATGCTCAAGAGATACTTATATAGGTCACTCTATTAAAAGCTTCAAGTCTCTTTCTATTTCTAATGAGTCGAGAAGATGGCTCACCTATATCTATGATTGTAGTGCAATGCTTGTTGCTTCAGGAAGACTGTATTGCCAACGCTCGACTCGGGTGAAACAATAGGCCCCCCAACGGGACGGTCAACGGACTGGGTGCGAACTGTGGGATTCCCTTAAGTCATTTTTTATAATCGGAAGTTAAACTGAGGAATTTTGCACCATAGCTCAATCCATATATAAAAAATACGAGGTTACACACAAAGTGTAACCTCGTCAAGAGATTATTTGCTTAAAAAATGAAGGTAAATTTGGATCTTGAATGAGATATAATAAAAAAATGATTAAATATCATCAGAACATTAAAAAAGTGTACAAATTTTTGTATGTGTTTGTTGACTTAAATTATTGTGAGCAAGCATCTATAACTACCCAGACTTAGGGCCTTGTGCTTCATAAAAAAAATTAAAATAATTGGAAACCGGATACAGATTATCTGTACGCTATAATAAAATCTAATCAGTCATTTATTTCTGAAATTGATTACAAAGTAACGATTTATGTGCAAAATCATTTATTTTGGTTAGTTTCCAAAATGAAAAGTTATTGATATTTGCCCGTACACTCTTAATGCTTTTGATAATTAGTTATTATATAAGTGTAGATTTTAGTGCGTGATGCAATTAAATATTACTTCGAACATATTACTCTGTTTAAGGTGGAAAAAATGTTTATACTTTTGTAAATACAGACATCAGCAATTAGTTTCGTTCGTTTTTTTCTGATTTATCTTTATGGCGAAACCGGGGCTGACGCGACCTGAAGTTTAACTGTTGGTCTAAAATCAAAAAAGAACAAACTCTACTTGAAGCACCTGAACAGTAATTTGAAAAATTGTTATTGGATTATATTTTAGGAATTTAGAAATGCAATTTGAGAGAAAACAAGGGACAGATAGATGGACGGTGAGGGAATTGAGGGCCTGAAGGGCCTGGATTGGTATTAAGGACTGTTCAGAAGAATGCTACTGCCCTGTTGTGCAAATGAAATAATGCGTATTTGCAGTTCGCATGAGTCACCTGTCACTTTTATGAATCTATAAAATAAGAGACAAGTGTCGCCAATTCTGGTGGTCTTTATTAACATCCATTATGTATGTGACGGCAGCCACAAGCTCGTGCCCACCACTTTGCGTACGCACATATGCGTGCACACGCGCTTGCGTTCAAGGTAGGGCTGGTCAGCTGTACAGCACAGACGAGTTACACGTTCGGTACTTGTCTCGGAAATTCGCACTCAAGTGCACGCGTCCTATTTATAAAATATGTGCTCGTATAGACGGTGTTTCTCAATACAACAAACCCCTTCATTGGTGACCCCGAAGTTCTGATAGCCCTCGGTCCTCACCATCCCTGAGAAATATCCTGTATAACCTTAGAGGTCACAAAAAAACATTCTCAAAAATGGACGTTACGTTAGACACAGCATTGATTTCACTCATAAAGAAAAAATCAATTGCGATTTTTGTAGAAAAGAGGGCCACCGTACCTCCATATGCACTAAAAAGAAAAAAAAAGGAAGGAAAAAATGCCAATTCCTTCGACGCCGCATTTTTTTGCGAGTGAAATTCAAGAGTGTCTAGACGACGTATCATTCAGTGTTATGACTGGCGTAAAATGGTGTCTCAACAGTGGGTACACTACACGTCTATGTAAGGACGATCACGTGTTTACAGACTCACACAAGATTAGTAATGTGGAGAAATTAGCAAGCAACACGATCGCTGAAGTCACAGCGAAAGATGACGTCTTTGTAGTGGTATATGGAAGGCAAGATAAAACGTTTTCACTGCACAATACACTTTACGTGCTGACTTTGTGCACTGATCTTTTGTCCGTTGCTAAATTCGTGGACAGTAGGTATACTCATTTTCACAAATCTCAGGAAAATATATTTTACTCAAAATATAAGTATGTTAAATATGCACTGAATTTTAGGTATAAAGATGAAATAAAAATTTGTTTTCATTTTTCAAATGCATGGACTTCAAAAACAAAGGACTCTGCACAAAATACATGGGAAATTGGCTTTTATTGGATTTTACTGACACTCATTTATTTTGTAGTTTATGAAACTAGGAGGCATTTCCCAAAAGGATTTGGACCAATCATGACTAGCTTTTTTGTGCAGAGTTAATTTATCTAAGAATATCCTGTAGTCATTTATCAAAGCTTTCTAAATTAAACATCTTAATTAAGTTCCTAAAAACTGGGACCATTAAAAGTAGAAATTGTAATATGAATATTATTTCAGAATTTTTATAGAAAATTGTCATGTCAAACATTTGAACCTGATTGTGAATTACATGAAAACTCACGGGAAAAACTGGAGGGTATTTCGAGATTCGGGTTTTTGTATTGAATTTGTTCAGTGCACTGTAGTATTTGCTTTGATGATACAATTTTTTGGCGAACTTGTCCCTGCCGAGAGAATAAAATTAAGTCTATTAGCATAATAGTTTCCAATTCAAATTCCGATAAGTGCGTATCTAATGCTACGATATAGGATTCTATTTCCTGGGATAGCTGCAGATCTTATTTTCTAATATCTATACCTTTCAATTGCTTTTCTATATATTGTTTACCGGCGTGGGTATCTTGTACTAATGAATGTGTTGTCGTCATCGAAGTAACTATTTCTAACTTCTTTTTGTTTCTAAACTTTTTGACCTACATACAATTTTCTTGGCCGCGCTTTCCTATCGTAGCTTTATTTACTTTTGTGTTTGTCTTGAATTTGGTTTGATCCAGCTAGTATTCTGTTATCTAATACTTCTTTTTTACATAATTCGTCTGTATAATCAGCGTACATTATAAATCATTGTAAATTTTTCTTGCTCGATGATACCTGACGGCATCGTACACGTCCGATAAAAACTAATTCGTGTGGGGTGAAATTCGCTGCCTCGTGTATGCTTGTATTATAAGCGAGCATTACAATGGGTGATATCTTTATCCAATTATCAATTTTCTCGTACGTGTTGAATTTGATGTTATCAGTTAGAACATGGTGATTGCGTTCTAATGCTGCTAATGTAGGTAGTGGATGTGATTTGTTTAATTTTGAAAACTTTTGCGAATTCCGTCATTAGTTTGTTTGTGAAATTTTTCCCTTGATCGGTTGAAAAGGCTCCGGGTGTACCAAATTTGCAAATTAAATGTACTACAATTTCTCGCGATTCGTTAATTATTCTTTGATGATATCACTTCTTTTGTCCGCAGGTCAAAAATTTACAAAGACAAACTGATTAACACTTTCATCACGTAAGGTGATTGATACGTATTTTACCATTAAAAAAAAAAATCATTTTTGCGAAGTTATGAGTATTTGAAATTTGAGGGTTTTTTAAAAAGAGAACCAATTTTTTCTTTAAACCTTTATAACTTTTGACCTAATTAAGATATCAAAGTTTTCTTTCTTGAGTCTAGTGAGGTTAATTGTCGTCTTTCGAAATCCGCCGGAAAATTAAAGAAATGTTGAAAGTTGATAAAATGACGGCGGTTTTTTTGAAAATATCAAAAGTCGATTTTCTCAAAAACCCCACATTTTTTTTGCTCCATTTTTTTTGCTGAATTGATAAATAATGAATCAACAATAGATGAATTTGTTTGGTACTCAATACTAATTTGGTACTTCTATAAGGAAGACATTCTATGAGTTTTTTGCGGGCCAAACTAATTTTGTGTTCACGAGAATCCATTGGGCTTGAGAGAAATAGGAATACCATTTCCGCCCTTCAATTATACTAATGTATGCCAAATTACGCACTTTGATGGAAAAAGGTTATATTGATACCATATTTGACATAGTTACGCGAAGTTTCACGTATAGATGAGCGTATAACCATTATAATGGTCATAAATGCTAAAGTACGCTACAAATAACTACATTCTACGTTGCAAACAACAAAAGATCATACTCCGGTGTATACTTTGAATCAATAAGTCCCGATGTTTTGTAAATTTTCATACCATGGCATAGATGGGCATTACAATGCCTATTCATGCTCCGCCGTATAATTTGAATCATTAATTCCTTATGTTTCGTAAATATTCATATCTTAACGTAGATTGGCGTTACAAACTGCACTAATTTACACCTATTTATGCTCCGCCGTATAATTTGAATCACTAAATCCCGATGCTTTGTCAATTTTTATAGTCTGGCATAGGTTTGTGTTATAAACTGCGCCGAACTACGCCTATATATGCTCCGGTGTATACTTTGAATCATCAAGTCCCGATGTTTTGTCGATTTTCATAGCTTGGCGTAGATTGATTTCAGTACACTATTTCAATTACTAAGTGCTCAAAGTGCTTAACTTACTTTAGCGTACTTTGGCGTTAAAAACTACGCCAAACTAGCCAAAAGTACGCCAAATTATTTCTAAAATCTAAAGTCGCGTTGTTTGTCGTTAATCGGCATTGAAATTTCTGTGTCAAACTAGGCCATTCACTAACCACAGTATGCCAAATCCATGGACGTAGAAAAGCGTACTCAGGCATTGAGTTTCGTAAGTTGGCCTAGTTTGGCGTGGACATTTTTTCCACCAGGGCATGAAAGTAGTTGAGAACAAAGTTCTACCTTAAACTATGAAACATTGACCGAACAATCAGCATTTAATTTTGAAAGTGACATGCAATTTTCTTACAATTGAATTTGTTAAATATCTTCTATTGTAACGAAAATTTTAATGTATTATGAAAACTGCTTTTTTTACATAAATTAACATAGTTTGAAAGGAGAAATAAAAAAATAAACTTTTAAAGCTATTATTCTGTTATGAAAAACGATATTTTTGAAACAGTCGAAAATAATAATAATTATTATTATACATTTTAAAAAAGCTATGCTGAAAATCACATTCGACCGTAATTTAACTTATCGGACTTTCACAAGTCAACTGTGAATAAATTAGTCGATTAAAGAGATAGGAAAATGCTATGTTTACATCGTTTTGTAATTTAATTTGAATGAACCCTGTGAGAAAACTGTAACTGCCGTGCATTCACGGTCGATCTGTGGAATCGCTGCCTATTACGGTGGAAATTATTTGACCCCTATTGCACGTCGTAAATGTACGTAGAGAATTGAAATCACATGAGACTGTGAATTCATAAATAATAGCGTATTCACATGTTTTTGTGTGATTTGAATAGACGAAGTGTGAAAGTACTTTGAATAGGTTCGTAAAATTACACGATGTATGTTATTTCCACTGGACAACACGAAGATGAGTCGCGAAAACGGCGAAAACTCCCGAAGTCGAGAAGCAAACGGGAGTGACACTGGCGTAAACGCGAGCAAAAACGTGGAACAAAATGATCAATAATAGCAAAATAATACATCCAGGGGTATCAGGTCTTCAAATTACATAAACTATATGTGCCAATTCAGCACCAGTATATATAGTTTATGCAATTTTTGAATCTAGGTGCGTGAAATCACGAATGATAAAATTTGCAACACTTAGGTTAGGAAGGGGCGAGAGAAGGGAAGCGTTGCCGGAGCTCACAAGTTACATGACAGTATGTTTTTTTCAGTGGCGCTCGTTCCTTTATGCAAAAGTCACGTTTATTCACGAATTCTCTCGTGAATTTACTGTGTATTGCAGGGGTCAAATAATTTCCATCGTAATACCATGTAAAATAACACCAACTTTTTTTACAGTGTAAAAATTAAAAAATATTGTAACCAGCGGGTTACAGCTTAAAGCCTTCAGTCAGGCAAAACGGCATACTCTTATGATGATGCCTCGAGAGTCGCATCACATAGAAGCAGAAGTAGAGCGCAGACTCCGCAGCTTCTCACTATAGCAAGCTCGCGTATAGTGGGAGGCGAACATGTAACTCGTCTCAAAAATCTAGATGCGCGGCCCAAAACGGGCAGTTAGGATCTTTTGTGCGAAGCGCTGTGATCGTGGAGAGTACCTTGGGGCAGCAGGAAGATTTATCTTCCTTCCCAGTCCCATACATCTCTCCGGAGTGAAGAAAATTAGAGTCTTAAGACTAAAATCCTAATACTATAATCTTTTTTCGAAAACGGAAACTTCCTTTAAGAGCAGATGGAAATTCATTTGCCAATCTAGTCTATAAAAGGCTTAGCTTTCCGTAAAAGAATCATGCTTTTTCGCCATAAGCTCTCAATTATATCGAATCCTCAAAGCGATTTTTGAATGACATTCAAAATTTTATAGTTTGAATTATATTTGTGGCCATTGACAACTAATTTGAGATATTTAAATTTTGACAAATTGCATCATCTATAACTGACAAGCAGAGCAAAGTTCACCTCGTCTCCTGGTCTAAGAAGTTATATTTTACAATTTACAAGCTGTCAATCAAACTTTAACCCCTTACAAGCAGACGGGAGTTTACTCTTCCACCTGGTTAAGAAAAAGGCTAAATCCGATTGCCAGAGAGAGAAAATATCTCTTTCTTTTAAAAGAGATTTTAAATCATAAGTACACTTTCCAGAGAGGAATAGATACAAAGCGCGGTAGAAACCGGTTTCGAGGATTTTCTATCTTCCTTTTTTCGTTGTTTTTCCCTTTCTCTGTTAGAGAGAGAGAGAGAGAGGGAGAGAGAGAGAGAGAGAGAAATTGCCTACCTGTAGTGCGAGCGCGCCTCGACTCAGGCGCTTCGAAAATTGTCTTTGCGTACCGTTCAGGTGTTTCCTCAGTCCTGACAAGTTTATGATCAGGCCAAAATATTTAGAATAGATACTTATTTGAGGCCAATGTCCTAGAGGGTTAATCCTCTTTTCTGAATTATAATAGCATTTACATTGTGTTGAATAAATTCCTAATTATTAAGTTTATGCTGTGAGAATTTGTCACCGAAGAACTCTTTGCTCTGCAAACACCTAACCTGGAGGTAATATTAGATTACCAAATAGATTCAAGTTTACGAAATAATTCCTTATATGAGTTCATTGTCTCCAAAAGGCTCCTTTTGTAAAAGAAAGGAATCGCCCAGTATATAAAACGCTCAAATAAAAGAATTAATGAAATAAGAAAATCTTATAGAGAATAAAAAGATCCATGTAAATAAAATAGAGTCGTTGCACAAGTGTTGCATTAACGGTAGAGTTCAAATTGAAAGAAAATAAAAGAGGAATGAAAATAAAAGAGAGAGAAAGAGAGAGAGAGAGAGAGAAAGCAGAATATGATGCGTAGAAAGGTTCAGACCATAAATCATTAGAATCTTTTTTTTGCCACTGTATGTCGACACTTAACTAGCATTTCAACAGGTTATATGATTACATTGAGAGATCAGATATTCTTGTGTACAAAATACAATTAAGATGGAATAGATGTCAGAGAGCAGGTAGGTATTATTGAATGAACCTCATACTTTGTAATTAGAAGCTTATTCTTTCTTCCATGCGAGACCCATCTTTGATGATGATTTATTTAATAAATAATTGAAGTTAATAACAAATCAGGAAATCAACTATATTTAAGTTAACTATATTTAACTCAACTATATAACTATATTTCAACTTAACTATTTTTAAGTTATTTAAGTTAAAAGTTAAAATTTAAGTTAAGTATATTTAAGTTATTTAAATTAACCTCGCTGTTTTTAAAATGTATCTAGAATTTGGATTTTGAACATTGATACTTGTGAAGAATTTCATGGCGCATCTTTTTTGTACATAAATATATTTTGTAGTAATTGCAGTTCTCAAAATATTAAAGAAATATGTAATTTTCTGCTACAAAAATTTTAATCCATTTTTTTGAGATTAACTCGACGTCTCTTTGGCGCGTTTGAATATCTTTGTCTGAAATTTTCATGCAATATTCTTCAACATATCCTGTGACTGATAGAATGTTTAGAATGCTTGAAAAATTCTCCTAAGCCGTATATTGAATTTAAAAAAAATATTTTCTCAGAATCCCGAATGTAAAAAGAGGTCAGCGGGGAAGTTTTCCAAAATGGTTTATTGAGAAAACTCAAAGCGAAAACGTTGTTCCTCATGAGTCAAAGAAGTTTTCTGGGAAGTTTTAGATTCGTAGCTATTGTTCTAGATATATTTTGAGAACAGCCCGACGGTCAGTAGTTATACGCGCTATTTCGGCTATAAGCCCTTTTCGTTGGCAGTCCCTCAATTGGCGCCCAACGTGGGGCTCGAGGAGTTGAAAAAAGAAAAAGTTTCTGTCTGTTCTCGCATAGAGTCCAATGGATAAAAGTAAGCTTATTGAAGCATTTTTCAAAGGTGATAAAAGTTTCAAAAAAGTGTGTCTGACACTGTCCTCTAGCCAGAAATATGTACCTCAGGGGATGGCAGAATTAGATAAATGGTTACAAGAGCGAAAGATTTCAAATAATCAGACGAATGAATCTCGCCGCGAACACAATTGAGTGAAAAAGTTAATAAAACAAAGAACAAAGTGAAAACTTCATAGTGAAGGAAAGAACGATAAATAAACAGTTAGTGATCCGTGTTTAGTGAGTGGTTATTTCGTGAAGAGAAAAACAATTAAAAATGAGTAAAAGTAATTTACGTTCATCAAAGGCGTCAAAAAGATTGCTTATTGATGAGGGTAGCAATCAGGAAGACCTTGATTCAACTATCAGAAATTAGACATTGGAGAATCTTAAGGAAACTCTAGTAATTCCACAGGGAATGCCGGAAGCAAACTCGGAACAAATATGGATGATTACAAATCGTCGGCTAGATGAGTTAGAACAACGAACTCAGCAGGTACTTTAAGAGAAGGGATACTACCGAGATCGACAGGCAGTCGAAAAGGACAGAGCCTTGCGCACAAAGCTGACAGCACTCGAAACTAGCATCAGCCAATCCGTAGAGGCGACCACCAACGTCACGCATAGTCTGGAAGAGAGGGAGAATCGAATGCAGGCACAAATAAACCGACTGGAGACCGCCCACGCTAGAGTAGCAGAGCCTTGAAGGTCTGGATCGGAAGACCAACAGCATGATATCCGTCGCCAAGCCCAATATGAAGTACGTCCTTCCGGAGTTCAATTGAGAGGGAAGCCCAATGAGATACTTGCGGCAGCTAAGACAATACTGGGAGGTGGTCCGTCCCAGGGCCTGTAATGCAGCATATTTAATAGAAAAATATCTATAGGGTCCGCCCAGTGACTTGTGGCTTGTCATAAAGAATGACGTCCAGGATCTGGACACATTTATCTCAAAATTCCAACAGGGCTATTAGAATGAACATATTCAACATGAGATTTAAAAAAAACTTGAATTCGGCTACTACCAACAAGGTAAAGATCGTTTCAGGGCTGAGTGCGCTACAAAAATGTTTGCAAATGTAAGCGAATTATCACCTGCCTCCGAACAAGGGGAGGTGATTCGTAAGCTCGCACATCACTATAGTGACGAGATAAAATAGGCTATTGTGGGCAAAGGCATAAATAAATGCGAGCAGCTCATAGAACTTCTCGAAGAATTTGATGAATTGTAAGTACCAATACCGGATATCAAGAAGGACGGGATTGGAAAAATAGAAACAATTCGCAGAAAAAAACGCCTGCAATCTACCAAATGCATGACGATCCCAAAACCAAGGAAATAATTACCCAAGAACAGGTGGCAGCGTTCAGAGTAACAAAGGTAATTGGAACTCTTAGCCACAGCCGGGAAACACCCAAAGCTCTAACGCCATCTCAGGGTCGCGACAAGGCACAAACCCAGGGGGGCATTGAGCCCCATGGGAAGAAAATTCATGGCGCCAGCAGCAGAACCAGCCTACCTATAAAGTGCAAAATCTCAAGCTTGAAACTAATCACGAGCCAGAAATTGCAACTTACTCACAGGACGAGTTGATAAACGAGGCGGAAAACGAGCAGGAGCCGCGTCATTGAAAACAAAAATAAAAAATTGACGTGGCACCGACAATCACCTTCGTTGCAAATATGCTAACGAACACTGGGGAGAGCTGATGGAAGAAACAATCGGAGTGACACGGAAAAAACGTTCTAAATGTTACACAGATAACATTCAAAATAGCGGTCACTGTGACCAAAGCCCTGATCTATACTGGAGCAGAAATCACGTGCATCTCTCAAGAATTTTTAGAATTTAATAAAGAACGTTTTGAGAATTGTCCCTGCCAACCCTTGGCTGGAGTGGCGGTAGCTGGGCCCATAGGAGATGAAGCAGTGTGAATAAATCGGCAAATATACGCTGATATGCAATTACCCGATGCATTAATTCAGCTAGCCTTTTTAGTCGTACCACGGCTGTCACGTACCTGTACATAGTATAGTATTGGCGTGCTAGATGAGCACAAAACCAAAATTGATTTAGACACAAAAACTCTCACCTGCCCTTACCTGGACGGGGACCGGCCATCCGTATTATACAGGACAACGTAAAGGAAAATCAAGAGGGGCACTATAACCTAAACAGCATAGAATCTTTTACGGATGAAACTATAAAAATGGAAGATGTAAGCAAGGATATAGAGCACCAGGATGATACAAAACTCCCTTCACATATTAATTGGCAGGAGATTTAAGAAAAAATCGATGAGAGTCAAAATATAAAAGAAGAAGAGAAGAAAAGACGTGGAGAAATATTGTGGACACACATGAGAGTGTTTCGC
The DNA here is from genome assembly GCA_032362435.1 of Melikaiella ostensackeni. NCBI lineage: Eukaryota > Metazoa > Arthropoda > Insecta > Hymenoptera > Cynipidae > Melikaiella > Melikaiella ostensackeni. Next base: position 40,524,166 of record JAUMHM010000005.1, read on the forward strand.
AGAGAACCCAGCCAGTGCCGGATTAACCATTAGGCAATGTACGAAATTGCCTAGGGGCCCCACCAAATTTTTTTAATTTCTAGACTTTTGTTGCTTTTTCTTTTTAAAAAAGAGCGTCAATTGCAACTCAAAATTTTACTGTTGGGAATTAGTTTCAGATTTCCAAGTTGATGATAGCATACGTCGCGTCACGATTATATCTTCAAAACACCTGTCTTCGAAAATAGCATTAAATTTAGGATGGAAAGTTTCTTATTACCCCTTAATTGCTTTATTAATGGTCAACTTACCCATCCACTTCCCTGGATTATGGAAAATTACCCAAGGGTCTTTTCAGAATCTGTATCTAGGTCCACTAATCCCTCTTCCGAACCGAACCTCCCTCTCTTTCAAATTAGAACATTAGCCAAAAAAACCCCAGAGAGTCACGGCCCAGGGACGCCAAATTCGTTAATCCGGCACTGGGTGCGTTACAGAATATGGACTTCTACCAGGCTAGTGCAAAATTCCAGGGAAACACATTCTTCAATGCATGAGGTTAGAGGTTCGCGTATAGAAAGAAATTTGTATTTCCAGCTGAAAATTAATTAAATATTCTGCAATCACAGAACTTATCTTCGGCAGACTCCATCCTGTAATCCCACCCCGGTTGTATACATCAGAAAACCCCAAAACTCACCCCTTGCTCTTCGAACAGAACTTACGAAAATCAAACGTAGAAAAATTGCTATTGCAACTGAGTATTGCAGTGAGTATTGAGTTGAGTATTCAAGTGAGTATAGGAGATACAATACTCTGTTCGCGGAGTGAGTATTATGAAAATGAGTATTGAGAGAATGAGTATGGAGGAAATGAGTATTGGGATCGTTAGTATTGGAAAAATGAGTATTAAGAGAATGAGTACTGAGAAAATGGGTATTCAGAGAATGAGTTTTGAGAGTGTAACATTTTATCTTCTGTGAAACATGAATTTCCCAATATTTTTTAGTGATTTCAAATACCCTTTACGTGTAGTGGGCGTTTCTCCCATTGACAACACAATTCACGATGAGTATTTTGGGTGTAGAATTTTATCTTCTATAAAACATAAATTTTTCAAAGGCCTTGGTTTTAAAAGAGAACAGGTTTTTCAAATTTACACAGCAAATTTTGAAAAAATTCGTCGATTAGTCCCGTAAGAGTCTCAAATTTTATCTCAAGAGTTATCTTGCAAACAGTCACGAACGAACAGTGTCGCGAGTCAGGCCGCTTTCCGAAAAAATACATTAAAAAATTCTGGTAGCTTCTTCCAGGTGCTTATTTTTCAGTATTTTTTAGTGTTTTTAAATATTCTTTACGTACAGTGGGCACTTCTTCTACTAACAACACAATTCACGATGAGTATTTTATTTGTAGCATTTTATCGCCTGTAAAATATAAATTTTTCAATATTTTTTAGTATTTTTAAATATTATTCACGTGGAGTGGGCATTTCTCTTATTGACGACACAATTCACCATGAGTATTTTATTTTTAGCATTTCATCTTCTGTGAAACATAAAATTTTCAAAGGCCTTGGTTTTAAAAGAGAACAGGTTTCACAAATTTACGCAGCAAATTAAAAAAAAAACTGCGTCGATTAGACCCGCAAGATTCTCCAATTTCATCTCAAGAGTTCTCTCGCTAATAGTCGCGAACGAGCCGCGGCGCGAGTTAGGCCGCTTTTCTAAAAAATACATTTACAAACTCTGTCAGCTTCTTCCACGCGCTTCTTTTCCGATTTTTTTAGTGCCTTTGAATATTCTTTACGTGGAGTGGCATATTTGAAACACCCTAGCGATGCCTAGGAAATCATTAAAAAGTTAACAATCGCTTATTGTTTAATAATATTTAATTGCAAAATGAGGTCAGTCGATAATTGTGTTTTCTTGGTTTCGCCGGTCAAAAGTATCTAGGTGACTTCGACTTTCAAACAACTTCCGGTGAGTGATTCGTTCAGCAATGTTGAATGCAAATTTTTGAAAAATTTCATATAGATTCGTGAAAATTTACTGATATATTGAGATTTGGAAAAAGTAGTCGACGTCTGCCCGCGCTGTTAGCTAATGCGTCGCGAGGGCTGCTCTGTCACGCAGCGTTCGCGAAGTTCAGTTTGAATTTTCTGTTGATAATTTGAAAGGAGATCGGAGAGAAATAAGGTAACTCTATTCATCCTTGAAGCTGTTGATTTGAACGTAGTTCTATGACCTATAAAAAGTACTGTATTTTTGGAAAACTCATTGTTTTAGAGAAAGTTTTTTCCAAACGCTTTATATTTGTAGACATGAATTGCACATTTTTATTTCCAATTAGTAGATTATTTTTTACATTTTTAATAATAATTGTGGGGCACACTGCAAGAACGACACATAAATCCGTTTCACAGCAGCGTTCACTTCTGACCAGAAATCCAAATTGAAAATTTTAATTTCTTAAATGTATATTGCATTAGAGATCTGTATATTTAAATTCGTAGCAGATCTCCTGAATTATTCAGAAAGTTTATACTACACACACCTAAAATTGGACTTATCAGTTCTCATTTTAAAAAATGGACTTAGGCCTTATAGGGCTCAACACAGGCACCAGGACAAAAATTCAGGTGTCTCACTATATGGCCCCCTTCGAGCCCGACAACTTTTTCCTCAAACATTTTTTCCGAAAACTCATTCATTTCGAGATATTGCAGTGTCTGAATTAGAATGGGAAACCTTATATAAATATTGAACGAGATCTTTCAAATCACAATTAATTCAATAATTTATTCACAGAAGTAATTAAATCACTTCTGAATAGCAATGTTTATTTTTCAATATTATCACTTAAATGTACCTTATTTTTGACACAATTTTCATACGCTTTAATTACCATATTTGAACAAAACTTTTGGGAATGAAACTGTTGAAGGAACAAAAAACATATACATACTATACGTACTTCACTTTTACATTTTTTCTTAATATTTCTAGCCCAAGTTTCTTCAAACCTTGCTCGTTTCCTTTCGTGGGAAGGACCCTCCGATTCATTTTCCATTACAAAAATATGAAAATTAAATTTGGAAACTCAATTTTAATTATTACTTTAACAGTAATAAAATACTGTTGCACGAGGTGAACACTTTCGTAGTGAAAACTACAATGATCTATCTTATTTTAAAGCAAAATTAATTGTTTCGGCTGCTTTTAGGGTAACATAGACTGGAGGTCATTTGGTGGTCATTCAACATACTTACAAATTTTTCTATTTACTTTTGAGTTTATTGCCTAGTAATAGCATCGTGCACGCGAGGATTACGCAATAGTCTATAAAATAACTTCTTTTATTATACATATATTATAATATACTAATTTCTCTCCTTCCTCCTTTTGGAATATTAACAAAAAATCCAAACTGAACTTTGAGAACGCTGCATGACAGAGCAGTCCTTGCGACGCATTAGCTGACAGCGCGGGCAGACGTCGACTACTTTTTGCAAATCTCAATATCTCAGTAAATTTTTAACGAATCGATATGAGATTTTCCAAAAAACTTCAATCAACACTGCTGAACAAATCACTCACTGGAAGTTGTTTGAAAATCAAATTTACCCAGATACTTCTGACCGGCGAAACCGAGAAAACACAATTATCGATTGACCTCATTTTGCAATTAAATATTATTAAACAATAAGCGATTGTTAACTTTTTCATGATCTCCTAGGCATCGCTAGAGTATCTGTAATATGTCCTGCAAATATGTACTTATTTCAATAATACTTGGCCGAGTGAGAACGATTTAAGTCTTAAAACTTAATTAAATCAGGGAGAATTTTTTTCCAATATTTCGCTTTTATTATTAAAAATAAGCATTTAGAAAAAAAAAATCTAATGAGAAAAAGTTTAATTGGCTTATTCTCTATAATTCTACATTTTCAAAAAATTGATTTTTCGAATTTGAAAATTTTCTTTTTTTTTAGACGATCAGACAATACTTTTACGCGTTTTCAAGCGTCGGGCTGGTTATTGGATCCGGCGGCTCAATTCACCATGAGTATTTTATTTTTAGCATTTTATCTTCTGTAAAACATAAATTTCGGAATATTTTTTTGTGTTTGTAAATATTTTTTACGTGTAGTGGGCACTTCTCCTATTGACCACACAATTCACAAAGAGTATTTTATTTGTAGCATTTTATCTTCTGTAAAACATAAATTTTTCTGAGTCCTTGGTTTGAAAAAACAGGTTTTTCAAATTTACGCAGCAAATTTCGAAAAACTGCGTTGACTAGACCCGTAAGAGGCTCAGATTTCATCTCCAGAATTCTCTCCCAAACAGTCGCGAGCGAAGCGTGGCGCGAGTCAGACTCCTTTTCTAAAAAATACATTCAAAAATTCTGCCAGCTTCTTTCACGCGCTTATATTCTAATGTATTTTTATGTTTTTAAATATTCATTAAGTGGAGTGGGCATTTCTCTTATTATTATAGGACGATTTCTCGTAGTATGGTACATCTTGATGTATGGAAACTTCCGAAAATATATGGAAACTTTTGGAAAATTGTGGAGAATTTTGAAAATTTGTGGAGGCTTTTTAAAAATTTATAGAAAGCTCTCAAAAGTATGGAAGGTCTTGGAAATTTGTAAGAGTTTTTAAGAATGGAATTTTCAAAAATAAAAATTCAGGGAAGTTTCTAAGCTTATGTTTTTATTCACGGTTGTGTGTTCTTGTCACATTTTAGGAGCAATTAATGGTCTTTTTTCATCTTAGAGGCTGAAATGCAGGAGAGTGGGCCCTTCTGAGTGTACAGCACAAATCGATCATAAGTCCTTTGGTTTTGGCTTGGTTTTCAGACTTTCCTTTGCATGACTGAAGTTCAGTGGGACTGACGTTATAAATGGACGCTCCACCTTATGATGATTTAGCTGCTTAAATTGGACATGATTTCATACTAATGGAATGAATTTCTCGTTTCAAGTTGTAGTTGGGTGTGAGGAAGCTAGATATTTTATGTGTACCCGAAACAAAGAAGAAGGGATGTGCAGGGCCGGTGAACCAAATTTTTTCGACGTGCGGAATTCTCTGACGACCGTGGGGGGGGGGGGGGGGGGGGCTAAAAAATTTTTA
>JAUMHM010000005.1:40544172-40555251 GCA_032362435.1 Melikaiella ostensackeni
TATATATACATAATAGAATATTTGAAAAAATTCTAGACCCTAATGCCAACTCAAAAAACATCTTCTTTACAAATTTATATACTTTGGGTCAATTAAAAAAACGATGTCTTTCAAAAAACCAGCAAAGATATCATTTAATAATACAGAATACATTCTTCGTTAATTGGTTCGAGCTTGAGCTGGAGTATGTGACGCAAAGGATCAATTCAAATGGTACTCTGGGCGTTTTGAACTCTTAAGCCTCCAAAAATGAATTGGAAGAAATGAGCCTTGATAGCGACATCTGTGTCCAATATAGGTTCAATATCCTCGCCCATAGGTTTAGTTATGTTTATTTTCACTCTAACATGTTCCTTTTTTTCGAAATTGAATGCCAATAATGGACGCAAAATTCTAAATCGATCGATAATTCCGATAACGTATATTCCCATTATTCCTACTTCATACTGCTCGCCGGGAAGAATATTGCAAGCAGAACGTGAGTCACCTTCGTAATGAAGAAGGTGAGGTAATTGAAGTGGGCTCATTTCTGCAAAAAAATGTATAATTTTCAAGCTGAATTCATGCAAATTGATATGTCTAGTGCGCCATATTGGATTCGCCATTTTGAATTTTGTAATTCTGACTTCAGATTCGTTTTCAGTGACGCCGAAAACCCCAAAATAGAAAGTTTCAAGCAAATCCGATTATTTTTTATATTCAAAGCACTTTTACGTTTTCAGTCCTCCATCTTAGATCAGCCATTATGAATTTTGATTTGTTTTTAAATTCTAAGATGAATTTATGCGAATTTAAGATAAATTCATGCAAATTCAAGATGAATTTATACGAATTGAAGGTGAATGCGTGAGAATTTGAGATAAATTCATGCAAATTAAAGATAAGTTCATACGAATTAACGAGAAACTTATGCGAATTCAACACAAATTGAGCGAATTATAGATGAAGGCATGAGAATTTGAGATGAATTCATGCAAATGCAAGATGAATATGTGATCGTCCGCGAAGAAAGGGACCTAACGCCCTAGAACTACATTTCACAGGAGGAGCGATTAAAGAGGCAGTCCAGCACAGGTACTCCATAAGAGGGCCTCACTTTGCAGTTTGATAACAATTTGAATTTTTTAGATGAAAAAATAGCTTTTTTTATTATGGAAGAGCAAATGAAAAGCTATCGATTGCTGCAAAAAACTAAAAATCGATTTTTTTGGGCGTTAGTTCCCTTTCTTCGCAGACGGTCACATATATAAGTGAATTTATTTTTAACTCGCTTGAAATCATCTTGATTTCGCATGATTTTTTCTTAAAGTCAAATATATTCACATTGAATTTGCTTCAATGCATATTAAATTTTTATGAATTCGTGTTGAAGTCACATGTATTTATCTTAAATTCGCGTTAGTTCATCTTTAATTCATGCGAATTCATCTTTGATTCGCATTAATTTATCTTGAACTCACTTGAATATATTTTGAATTCGCTGGAGTTCATCTCGAATTATCGTCAATTTTTCTTGAATTTGCATGAATTCAACTTTAACTCACTTAAATTTATCATGGTTTCTCACGAACATGCGCGATTTCACCCTAAAGTCATATATATGTTCATCTTGAATTAGAAATTAAATTAAATTAATTACTTCAAATAATATAAATTTCCAATTTTAATTAATTCAATTATAGAAGTTACTAAAAATTTCTATAGAAATTCTATTTGTCCAAATTTATATAGAATTCGTATAGAATTCATTCTATACACAAATTGTACAAAAGTTTTGTAAGAACTCATGAATATCTTTTCACTTGGAAGGTGGAAAATTAATTATTGTATTAATCAGTGAAGTAAATTAATAAATCGTTTTTATTTTGCAAAAAAGGGTAATTCATACATTTTTAAAATTTGCTTCCACGAGATATAGTTGCTTACTCTTTATTGAGAGAAAACAGCTATTTTCATTGCTAAAAATTAAAAATAAAAATAAAAATTGATGATGAAAACAGAAATTAAAAATGCACATTAAATTATACATCTTATCAAACTTACCAACAGGATTAGTAAAAACCATTAGGATGAAACATAAAATACCAGTCACTGTTCTCATTCTTTTTTAAAATAAATGAAATCCCTCATGAAGAATTTCAATAAGAATCTTTTCAATTTCGGCAAATGAATATTTTTCTGTTTCAGTTTATTTTATACCAATCCCAATCTCGACTTTCATTTATATTCTATAAATATTATCATTCGGACGTTGAAATCGTAAAAATACTTCAAGGTTTATTAGATTAGGGGCTATCTATAAACCACGTAAGAGCTTTACATAACTACGGTAAATTTCTGAATCTAAGCGATGAAAGTTGCGATATCGTTAAAATTGAAGGTCGGGAAAAGTAAACTTTTATTTTATACTCTTCAATTTCAATAGCAAAGATGAAAAACTAGAGACGTTTCAAATTGATTTTTTAAATTGAATCAATTTCGAAGCTGTCAAAATTGTATAATCACAAATGGCAGAAGTCAAGAATTGAAAGAATTAAGTTTGGAAGAGTTAGTATTAAAGGTTCTATTAAATATTGTACAATTTTACATGAAAGAATAATAGGAGGAATACATACTAATTGTAACCAAAGAAGTTAAAGAATTTGAAAAATCCATTTTTGAAAAAGTGAAGAATCTTAAAGTTGAAATATTTAAAAGTGACCGAGAACAAATTTTAAAGCCTAGAAATAGGGAAATTTTAAATTTCAGCCTTTAAAGAGAAACAATTTCAATTTGAAAGAGATTAATTCTTAAACATATCAAATTTTGTGTGCATAAAATTGAAACATTGGTAATATTACATAAAAAAAGCATAATTCAACCCCTTCAAATTCGATGACATATTTCGAAATATTACGAGATCTTCAAAATCTTTGAACTCCTATTAAGATTTCTCTGAATCCCTTGAAACACTTTATAGTATTCGGGAATCCTTTGAAATCTCCTTAAATCTGTTGAATTCTTACGAAATCCTCTAAAATCCCTTGAATATAAATTGAATTAAACTTATCCATTTGAGGCCTCTAAATAGCCAATCAAATCCATAGAAATCTTTGAAATCCCTTGAAATCCTTGGAGATTTAATAAAATACTTTGAATCTTGTGCCTTTTCCTCTTTCAACGACCTTATCGTCCTCCCTTTTGCTTCCCTTGCTCCTTCTAACAATTTCATAAAATATTGTTTCCATTCTAACATTGCAATCTCCTGATTAACTCTTTTCCTTGTACTGACTAGATGTGAGATTTTTGAAAATAAAAATAACCATTTATAAAAATATATCTTGCTTTTATTTAACATCATCATAGCTACCATTTACAATTATTTATTATTTGTGATACCATTAAGCTATATCTCTTTCGGAGTAAACGTAACTCGTTCGGTTTTAGCCTCGTTATACTGTCGGGGATCAAGGAGGTTACATGCACTGAAAAATGTTTGGGCAAGCTGCTTTACACGCGATACAGTTGCAACACCAAACGCATGGAGCGCTACTCGCCCATCAGTTTGTGTGGATTTTCTCTTAAGTTGGTCGAGCAGCTTTACCACGTGAGCACGCTACTCTCTCTTTGTGGAACCACTGCTCTCCCACCTGGGATCGCTGTGCGCCCAACATCGAGTAGCAGCTGCACCAAATTTTCAGTGGCGCTGCTCTACTAGCGCTAGTACGGCAGCTAACCCAAAAAAAATTTCAGTGTGGTAGGGGTAAGTACAGGATGTGTAAGAAAAGGGATAGGTTTTAGAACAATCTAGAAGTCGCGTGTTGCTCATTCAAACGACACACTCGTCCCACAACACCGCTTCGACACAGATCGCTGATAAATCTCTCTATCGATCACCCCAGGTGAAGAGCTTTACAAAACCATTATGCTAATCCAATAAGAAAATTTCTTCACGCGGGCCTATTGGTATCTAAAATCTTTCGCCTCAGGCATCACTCTCCTTCTTCTAAAAAATTGTCCTCTATACATCCCTATCCTTACATACATCTTTTGCTTCCGTTACATCCATACATCGTTTCATGCACGGTCTTGTATTTCTATGACCCCTTATATCCCTCCGCTTTAGAGTTTGATTCAATCAAACAATCTTTCTTCAAAACCACATTCTTTGAGAACCCACTCATTATTGACTTTGTCCATCAGCGTCTTCCCGCACATATTCCGCAGGAACTGCATGACAACCACGTTCACTTTACTCCTATCCTTTTCTTGACACGTCTAGATCTCGCTACCATACAGCACAGCAGTGATGGGAAGTAACAAGTTCCTTTTAACTAGTTACTTTTTTTGGTGACGATAGTGGTAACGAAATTTTTTTTGTGAGTAAGTAACGAATTAGTAACTAGTTACATTTTTTCAGCAACAGTAACTATAAAAATCTTTACATTTTAGTTACTTTCGAAACGTAGTTCACAGGTCCTTTTTACGACAATTAATCAATTTTATTGCTTTTTCAACTATTTTTTCATTTTCGCTCTTCAAATTGTGGCGGTAGATACCCACAGAGATTTATAGCCCAATATAGGAAAATTGAAATTTTTCTCCCACCCTGGGATTCAAAATTTTCTAAAATTTATTTAAAAAATTAGAAAGAATTTAAAAAATAATTTCAGAGTCAAATATTCATTTCCCTTTGGTTGATAATGAATTTTTTCAACCGGAAATTTAACTATTCTAGTCATTTTATTTATTATTTTAGTTGAAAATTCATCTTCTTTGCTTAAAAATTTTATTACTTGGTTAAAATTCAATTCTTTTATTCAAAATTGAACGATTTTGAAAGAAAATCATTTCATTCGGTTAAAAATTCAACTGATTTGTTGAAAATTAGTTTTTTGGTTGAATTAAACTGTTTTTGATTTAAAATTAAGTTTTTTTGGTTGAAATATATGAACTTTATAGTTTTAGTTGAGAATTCATCTTTTTCAGTTGAAAATTCACATATTTTGTTTCAAATTCGTCTTTTTTTTGGTAAAAAAATTAACTTCTTGGTTGAAAATTCATCTCTTTGGCTTCAAATTGAACAATCTTGTTGAAAATTCGTCTTTTGATTGAAATTTCAACTATTACATTTTTTATTGGGAATTTATCTTTTTGGATTTTATTTCTCTCTTGACAGAAAATTCAACTATTTTCATGAAAATTCTTTTTTTTTTGTTGAATATAAGTTTTTCATTCAAAATTAAACTGCTTTTTGGTTGAAATATCAACTATTACATTTTCCGTTAAGGATTAATCTTTTTCCGTTAAAAATTAATTTTTTCAATTCAGAATTTAATTATCCCATTTTAAGTTGCAAATTGGTCTTTCTTAGTTGAAAATTCATGTATTTTGTTGGAAATTCTTTTTTTTTTTGGTGAAAATTTATGTTCATAGTTGAAAATTTATTTCTTTTGTTTCAAATTCAACTATTTTGTTAAAAATTCCTTTTTTTGGGTTGAAATTTAAAATATTACATTTTCCACTGAGAATTAAAGTTTTTTGGATTATTATATTATTATATTATATTATTTTTTTCAATTGAAAGAAATTCATATATTTTGTTGAAACTTCGTCTTTTTTGGCAAAAATTATATTCTTGGTTGAAAACTCATCTCTTTGGATAAAAATTTACCTATTTTGTTGAGAATTCTTTTTTTTTGGTTGAGTTCAACTGTATTCGATTTAAAATGAAAATATTTTTTTGTTGAAACTTTAACTATTACCTTTTTCATTGAAATTTCACCTTTTTTGGTTGAAAGTGGAACTACTTTGCTAAAAATGTTTTTTTTTTGGTTAAAGATTCATCATTTTAGTTAATAATTCATGTCTTTCCTTAGAAAACTGACTATTTTGTTAAGATTTTGTTTTAGTAAAATATTCTTTTTTTTAAAATAAAAATTGGACTATTTGACTGAAAAAGTAACGATAGTTACTTTTTCTGGGAAATGCAACTAAGAAAATGTTACATTTTGAATCGATAACGATAATGATAACTAGTCACTTTTTTCGCGATGTAACGGTAACGATAACTAGTTCCTTTTAAAAAGTAATTTGCCCATCACTGTAGCACAGTGGGCGCAAGCACAAAATTAAATATTGCAATACTAGCTTCATCGGTTACATTTTTACGTTCTCATCAGAGAAGGTATAGGTTTGTGAAAAATTTGAGGCCGCCGCCCCCGTTTTTGAAGGTCAAGTTCGTTAGCCAGCCATTTTGAATGAAAACTTAAAAATTAAGAGCATTTTCAAAATTTTTTAGACCATTTGTTTACAATATTTAAAAATGACATGTACGGCTATTCACCGTACTCAGAAATTCGAGCAATTTCTCTAATGACTTTTCTCGATAAAAAGAAAATTATGACAGTTATAGCATTTACAAAATTCAAAAAGAGAAAAGAAAATGAAAATTTTAAGCCGAAAAATGCACGATATGAAAAAAAGTCTGAGAAAGAAAAAAGTTGCTTTCTGAAAGCCCTACAAGACTGTCATAAAAACTTTTTAAATTTTTCTTTGAAAAATCGAAAATTCAAATTTTGACCCAAATAACGTGAGATACAAAAAAAAGTTGCAGTATCAAAATTGTTGCTTTTACGAAGAGCATAAGCTTTCTCCTGGATGTTTTTTTGGTAGGGGACATAGTTTTTATTTAAGTATGGAAAATTATATTAGAATATTTTAATTTTTAAGCCAAACGACGCGAGATAAGAAAAATTGTCAGAAGAGTAAAATTTGTGCTTTTGAAAAGTTAAATAAAGTTGCCGTTTAACATTTCTTTATAAGACCATCCTGAATAATTAAGATAATTTTTTAATCGTCTTTTTAACAATTCATTTGTTTATATTATACGGTGAGCGCAAAAAATCGAGCGCTCAGCGCGAATATTATGATGAGAATGTATTCCTCAAGGCCGATAGAGCCTTAAGTAAATAAGTTTTCTTTTCCATTTCATTCAAAAAGAGGTTTAGTAATTTGTACATGAAGAACGTATAAGACGAGCGCGAAGCGCAAAATCCACGTGTTTCGGAGCGCGAAGCGCGACAATTGAATCGCGCGCCCTAGGCGCGCTCAAACTTGCGAGCGAAGCGAGTTGCGCACGAAGCGCACGATGAGAATGTGCCCGTGAAACGGGCAGATTTTTACTTCTAGTAATAGCCCGTACACTAACGATAATAATCTTTTTACCCTCGTTTATACGTTTGGATAACTCTGCATCTATCTTTCTGTCAGCAGTAAATAAATTTCCAAGATACATGAACCCTTTAACTTGTTTTATCCTCTTTTCGTTTAACGCAATGTTGCATACTGTTTTTTCACCCCTTATCTTAAACACGATAATCTTTGTTTTATTAACGTTGATTTTGAGACTTGCTGGTATGCAGTTTGCTCATCATTCCCTGCAAATCGTCGACTGATTCTGCCATAACAATCTTATCGTCTGCAGACGCCAGTCCACGCACTTTCACTGACCCGAGATCAACACCTTCTTCGTCTACGAGGGCCATTCTTAGACATTTGTCCATGTATATATTGAACATCCTGCAGGACATAAGGCAGCCTTGCCTAACGCCCTGCTTAATAACAAACCAATCGCTCAGTTGTCCATTTACTCTTACACTCGCTTTACTACCATTATGCATTGCTTGTATTGCTTTTAGAAGTCAACCATTCACAGAAAACTCATCGTTTACTTTCGAACTTTTTTCTATGATCTGTCACAAGCTAAATATCTGATCCGCACATGATCTCCCTGGCATAAATCCACATTGGACTTCCCAGATACTTTTCTTAGTCATTACGATGACCTTCTCGATAAGTATTTTGGTAAATATTTTTCCCACAGTACTCAGTAGGTTCATCGCTCTATAATTAGTACAATCACACTTATCACCCTTTTCCTTGTAGACTGGGACGATAATCGGCTTTCTCCAATCGTTTGGAACCTCAACATTCACAGCACACATATTCATAAATTTCCTCAGACACACAAACAAATATGCGCCACCGCGTTTAAATATTTCAGCGCTACTTGTATCACACCAACAGCCTTACCATTTTTCTTTTCTTTATTTATTTTCTTAATCACGGATATAATGTCATCGATATCGATTCTTCTTCCGCTACCTACACCATGACTGTCTAACGTATCCTCTTCAGTGTAACGGGTATTATGATCCATATCTTGACCTTCATGCAATTTCTTGAAAACATCTTTCATACAGTCTTTCACTTTGTCCAAATCCCATACCATTTGACCATCAGCATTCTTGGTTCCGACCATCTCAGTGCGAGTACTTCCTTTCCTAATCTTCTTAACCCATTTCAAGAATAATTTCTTATTTTCTTCAAAATCATTGTGCATTTGTTTATCTTCTTTCACTTTGATTCTATCCTCGCTTTCTTTGGCTAGTATCTTGGTTTTTCTGTTTTTATCCCTATAATCATTTAGTAATCTAGTCCTTTTTCCATCGCTAGGACCTTTAATATTCAACATTCTCGAGCACGCTTGCTTTTTCTCGTTGATAGACAAGCGGATTTCATCATTCCACCAAGCTTCTCCAGCCTTCCTTCTTACAGCCGCAATACCGCAAACTTCAGATGCACTCTTGGAGATGCTATCTTGTGTTATTATCCATGCATTCTTAACATTTCTATTGCCTGATTCAGTCTTCTAGTCTTCTTTATGATGCCCTAAATATTTATTCAGCTTTACACGATGCTGGAACATCGGCAACAAGAACGCCAACAACCAGCATGGAGGCCCTGAAGAGAAGAAAGGGCTCAGAGGACACGCCACCGGTGGCGGGGGTTAAACATACAAAAGGACATGAGCCAGCCCAGCTGCCGGCGAACAGTGAATCGTCGTGGGCGCGACTGGCACCTGCTCCGAGGAATAACCTCCTGACGATGGTTTCTCCTTCTCCTGCAAAATATAGTGGTCGAGACAAGGCCCTGGAAAGGTGCAAACCTTAAAGTGGGTGTGATTGAATCGCTACGAAGCATATCAAGGGCTACGGCGTGAATCCCAGGTAAATTGAAAGATTCAACTGTGGTCCTTCGGCGTGTGGAGGAATTAAACTTCTCATTAAAGACATCGTCCTGGCGTATTGTCAGGCACGACCAGCCTCAGGGGGAAGGCACAACAAAAGGTCTCAAACAACTCCTAGTTGCGCGGATTTTTGAGTCCCAGACGAGGTCTCTTGCGGTCCTCAACGACGGGCTCTTCTACCACCTTGGAAAAGTCAACTTCAGGGTTGCTGGTCAGGCACAGGAGGAGCCTGTTGAGACACAGGAAGATCGGGGGCAGACGTAAATGACTGCTCACGGTTTAACCATTACTTGCATTAACTTGCATTACAGCAAAGGCACAGCTGCAGTTCTGCAGAAGGGTAAAGCTTTAAGGCACACAGGTATTTCACTCATCCAAGAACTTTGGTTAGTTAAAGATACCTTCAGGGGGTTAGGGGGGGACTAGTTTTTGCTACAGGGACTCAGAGTTGGCCAAACCAAGGTCTTGCATACTGGCGAAAGTAGTCAACCTTGTCCCGCTGCTAGAATTGTATTCGAGAGTTCTGATGGTGATATCCACAGATAGAGTCAGATAGACGTGTTGCTGTTGTGTAGTAGCCTTCTTGACAATATCTTGTCGCGGACATCTATCCGCAAGTCATTCCACCGTTTTGAGTAGGAAATATGTAAGGTTGATGGGACAGAAATACTTAGGTGAAATATAAACGATAGTGTCTGCTTTCGGAATGAAAACTCTTCTCGTGCCACTTCAGGCCGTCGGGACAAAGCCCAGTATCAAACTAGCCCTAGCAAGTCTCACCAGCGATCCTATGATGGACTCCTTTGCCTTCTGTAAGAAGACCGGGTATATGCCGTCCGGACCAGGAGACTTGTAAGGGCTAAAAGCCTTCAGGCTCCACCTGACCTTGGAAGGCATGACAACATCAGGGCTAGCCGCTATTGCGACAGACGACTTAGGATGTCCATGAGGTGTTGTTTTCTTTCCCCCAGATCTCATGAAGCTCGGACAATGTGCCTTGATCAGATATGTCAGGGTCTCTCCTCCCGACACTGAGTATCCTAAGTCGGGCAATTTTAAAGTGCCGAGAATAGTATCCGGGTTTCGAGAGAGCAGCTTGTCCAGTCTAGCCGCCTTTGCCCCTTCCTCAATGTCTGTGCACAAGTTGGTCCAGCTTTCTTACTTTGCCTTACGTATTGCACTCTTGCAATCATCCCTCATCTTCGTGAATCATGTCCATAGTCCTTTCGTCTTGCCAATGCTGGTAGGTCTGAAACTTTCTCTAGTTTTCCTTCAAAGCCCTTCGAGCTTCCCGTTCCACCAGTGCGTTTCCCCTGCCTTTCGGTTTCTTGTGGGTCGAGAATTTCTTTCATAAATAGATTTGATGGCCTCCGTAAAATTTTTTGCTGCCATCTCCAGGTTGTCCACATTCCTGAGATGATCTGTGATCTGAAAGAGTATGTTCGTCCGAGACTCTCCACTTCTTCACTTTATCCCTAAGACTACCGGTACAATGCGTGCTGTCAATGACCTCTTCCCTAACCGAGTTGTGAAACTTTGGGGTATTCTCCGTGTTGAGAACCGCAAGAGCACTCGTATGGAGCTCAGGAATCTGCCCAACTAAAAGTTAGAAATGGATCTCTCAGTTTACCTGAGACCGAGGCCGTAGCCCTCAACATCCCTTGGTGCAATTCAATCACAACCCACTTTGAGGTCCTTTCCAGAGCCTTGTCTCGGCCACTGTGTTCTGCAACCAAGCTTTGGCCGCTGGGGCGGCTGCGACAAATATGAACACCCCACCCCTGTAGAAGAAAGTCTCACATTTTGGCCATTGATTTGAGAACACTCTTTTGAGGGCTCTCCCAGTGGCCTCCCTGAAAAGCTCAAACTGCTCCGCAGTGAGCACCAAGTCCGGATAGCTCGTTGCCGTCACCACCATTGTCAGAGTGTTAGTCCTCTGTGCAGCTGTCTGTCCAGCCCTCAAGGACTCCCTGTACGCTGACAGCTAGGCTGGCTTATGTCTTTTCGTA
>JAUMHM010000005.1:40568674-40579694 GCA_032362435.1 Melikaiella ostensackeni
ACAAAATTTAATGCAAAGTCGACGACATTCTTTTTTGTGAAAATCGAAACCACACACAAAGATAGATGTACACAATACGGCTTCACTTCAACAACACAACAAAAAAAGAAGAATTGAAATCGGACGAACGAGACCGCCACCCTGTGACGACTCCTAAAACTTTTTGATCAAGGTGGTATGTTAGTCTCCACAGCTGAAACCGCCCAATGGCTGCATTAACCGCACGCACCTAGGACTGGGCCATTTTAAATAGCCAGAACTAGCTATGAACACTTTTAAGTGCACCCAACTAGGTGTAGACCTTTCTGAATACACTCAACTAGGTCGGGCAAAAGTGAAACGTTCTGAACCCAATTTAGTTGTCTTTAGATATAGAAAACGCGTTTTGGGAGAAAATAAAGCTCTCTTTTTGTAATAAGAAACAAGCTCCTAGAAGAAGGGATGATGGGTCAAGGTCATAACTGAGGAACGTTATGTTAGTAGATTTTGCATGGACTCAATTTATGACGTGGAATTTCGGGAAGTAATAGATATATACAAGATTTTGTGACTAAATTGCACTCTTAACTCATTATTAAGCAGCTTCAGTGTGAAAAAAACATTTTTTCGTAAATTTGGAACGCAAAGTGATATTTTACAAAAATTGGCAATAGTTAGTGTAGAAATAATAAGGTGCAAATATTCAAGTATTGAATAACTGATACTTCTATAGGCATGTATCTTCTGAGAATATTTAAAACAATTTTCTATTCTTGCATTAGCTACGTATTTAAAAAATGTCACATTTAAAAAATCTCAATTTGTGAGAATTGACTGTTGAATGGTTATGCAGCTGATTTTTATAAAAAATTTCAAGCTAATTTTGACATAACAATGAAAATAAAAGTACCAATAATAGCAATTTTATCGTCTTGATTGCCTTTTTACATTGGTTACCTAACATATATGATACTGTTTTTTTTATCCTTGACTCTGACCATGATTATGTGCTCCAGAATGTGCCTCAATGAAAATGCTAGTTTTTTATCACAGAAAGAAAGCTTTATTTTCTCCTAAAACGCGTTCTGTGTATCTAAAGACACCTAAATCGAGGGCAGACAACTCAGCGGCGCCACTAACAAAAAACAAAATGTCATTTAATACATATATTTTTGCTATTTTTTTGATATTTTTTACCAAAAATAAAATTTCGTTTGCTCTTTTAGTTTTCGAGAAAACAGGGCGGCGCTAGCTTACCGTCAACTCAGCGGCGCCCTCTACAAAAATCACCAAATTTGAAAAAAATGACTGGGTTAAATTTTTTTGCTCTTTTTTTGCTTTCCAATGTGTTGCGAACCTCTTTTGTAAAATCAACCCTTATTTTAAAAAACTACCCCTCGTAGTAAAAAAAGTATTGAATAAAAAATGACTAGGATAGATTTTTTTCTCTTTTTTTGCATTTAAATGTGACATAAAAAAGTTTTGAAAAATCAACCCTTATTTTGAAAAGCAACCCCTTGTACTGCAAAAACATATTTAAAAAAAAACTCTTTATCAGGATGGCAAATGCTTATGAAATAACAACACGGTATTTTCAAAACATGACTGAGCAGAAAAGTTATTCTTCACCCCTAATTGTTAAAAAAAACAACCCCCGTAATTGTATCTGAATAAAAACCTGCAGACCGATGCCAAAAATTATATACACTGACTGATGATATTTTTGCGCTCTTTCTTTACTTCCCAACGTCATACCAATCGCTTTTGTAAAATCAACCCTTATATAAAAAAAGCAACACCCTATAATGAAAACACGTATTTAAAATAGAAGCTCGATATCTAGATTGAACTTACTTATAAAATAGTAACACAGTACTTTTAAGCAAAATAATTTTCACCCCTTATCGTTACAATAATAACCACAGTACTGTAAAAGCTAAAATTGCAACATCTTTTAACAAAATTATTTTTGAGTCTATTTGTGTATATTAGAAAAATATGATTTGCTTTTTCGATGTATCTTTTAATGCCTTCAAACAACTTCCAGTACAACAAGTCTTATCGATAAAAATCCATTCTCATGTAACGAACAATCTTAATTTTTAGAACGACTGAAAATTTTTTGAGTGCAGACTTTTTTCGAAAATGATTTTTTCAAATAGTTGTTAAGATTATTTTCAAAGATGAGTTAAACTAATTTCAAAATCTTAAAAAACCACTCATGGGAATAGGAATGCTGGGGATCTACATAAATGTTGTAAAATACATTTTTGCTTTTATTCTGTGTAATAAGCTATGAGAACCATTTGTCCAATTCACTTCCACAAAAAAATGCATCCAGTTACTGCTGATAAATATTCAAGATTTGAGCTTGCGAAAATTTGATTTTATTAAGGTAGTTTGGCTTCTTGATGTTTCCACCGGGTTAATATGGTAAGTGTTAATGTTCCAACTATCCCAGGAAACCACCCATATCGTGAAATTTGGCTAAATTTGATGGGAAGACCTTTGAGAATGTTTTCGGCTCTGCTACTTTCGAAACTCCTCAAATTTCGAACTTATCCAGGTAGATCAGTCACATGATTCTTTTATCAACTCAATGCTGCGCAGGATTAAGTTATAGCGAAGCCAAAAAACTACTCTTATCGTGAAATTGGTCTGAATTTGATTAATGGTAGACCATGCACATTTTTTGATACCTACCTTAGTGAAACCCATAAAAGCACCGCCTTATCCAGGTAGATCAATCACGTGATTTTTTCTATCGAGTCAGTGCTGCAAGGAATTCAGTTCTGACATCCCCAATGAACTATCCCTATCGTGAAGTTTGTCTGCATTTGATTGGTCATAGCCTATTCACATTTTTTGACTGCTACCTTAGCGAAACCCATACAAGTACGACTTCATCCAACTGGATCAGATATATGATTTTTTTATCGATTCAATGCGGCAAGGGATCCAGTTCTAGCAACCTCGAAAAACTACCCTTTTCGTGAAACCGGTCTGAATGCAATTGGATGTAGTGTATTTACATTTTTCAACTCCTACATTAGTGAAACTCACACAATCACCACTTTATCCAAGTAGATCAGTCACATGATTTTTTTATCAACTCAATGCTGCAAGGGATTAAGTTTCAACAAAGCCAAAGAACTAGCCTTATCGAGAAATTGGTCTAAATTTCATTGGTGGTAGACTATGCACATTTTTGTTCACATACCTTAGTAGAACCCGTACAATTACTTCTTTATCCAGCTAGACCAGACACATGTTTTTTTATCGACTCAATGCGGCAAGGGATCCAGTTCTAGCAACTTCGAAGAACTACCGTTTTCGTGAAACTGGTCTGAATTCAATTGGAGTAGATTATGCACATTTTTCAATACCTACGTTAGTGAAACTCACACAATTACCACTTTATCCAAGTAGATCAGTCAAATGATTTTTTATCAACTCAATGCTGAAAGGGATCAAGTTCTAGGGAAGCCAAAAAACTACCCTCATCGTGAAATTGGTCTGAATTTCATTGGTGGTAGGCTATGCACATTTTTGTTCACATACCTTAGTAGACCCATACAATTACTGCTTTATCCAGGTAGATCAATCACATAATTTTTTTATCGAGTCAATGCTACAAGGAATTCAGTTCTGACATCCCCAATGAACTATCCCTATCGTAAAATTGTTCTGAATTTGATTGGTCATAGCCTATGCACATGTTTCAACTGCTACCTGAGCAAAACCCATAAAAGTACGACTTTATCCAGGTAGATCAGACACATGATTTTTTTATCGACTTAATGCGGCAAGGGATCCAATTCTAGCAGCCTCGAAAAACTACCTTTTTCGTCAAACTGGTTTGAATTTAGTTGGGTGTAGAGTACGCACATTCTTGGACACATATCTTACTGAAATCCACACAAGTACGACCTTATCCAGATTGATCAGTTGCATGATTTTTTATCGACTTAATGCTATGAGGCATCAAGTTCTAGCAACCACAAAACACTACCCTTATCGTGAAATTAGTCTGAATTTGATTGATAATAGACTATGCACATTTTTGAACTGCTACCATAGCGAAAGCCATAAAGTAAATGTAAATTTTATTACGAAATTGCCAAAATTGAGTGACTGAGCACGAGTTGAAGTCAAGAAAGAAATTAAATTTTGGTTTGGTGAAAAAATAGTTTTTTCTATTTATTTCGAAAACCAAAAGAGCTACAACTTCTTTCTTCAGAGAAAAAATATGCGCAATTAGAGTTCCCATTGAAATATATGCTTCAAAAATTAAAATTCGAAACATTTTCTAAAAGCTGTCAGGGGCCAACAAAACCGAGCGCTAAAATTTTATAACCGGTTATTGCACGGAACCCCTCAGTTATGGCTAAAAACCCTAACTATTGGTGGCAGAAGGCTCGCTAAAAGACAGAAATATATTTTCTTAAATACCATTTCTTCTGGCTCACATTGTCCAATGTAACTGTGACACAGATCCCTGAAAAAAGGACCAAGCTTCTTCCGCTGCCGAAAGCCATAGGCGTAAACTGAATCAACTTTTTACCTCACAGCAGACAGCCAAATCTCCAAGTCGTCATTCCGCCTTTGCAGAGATCAAAATGTATATATAAACAAACTTTTTGATTCAAATAAACTGTCTTCTTAGTTTGTTTACAAAAATTAAATGAATAAAAGCTTCCTAACCAACTTATTGTGATACGTGAAAATTTTATATTCGATTACAGTCTGAAGATTAAAATTAAACAAATTTTTCAATTCAAATGAATCTTTTTCTTAGATTGATTCGAAAAATTAAACTCATGAATGGACGGTGAGACTCAACCAATTTCAACCTAAAAGTCTTTGCACTCGCTCACTTACTCATTCTATGTTTTATGAAGATTGAAATGAATAAAAATTGTTGCAAATGATTGTTCATGAAAATCTTTCAGATAAATAACAATTGTTGTCAAATAGCAAAGTGTGATAGCAGCGTAACATTGGCGAAACATTTTCAGTTGATTCAGTACAATAAATTGAGCCTTTTCATTCAGTAGTTGTGTAATTGTGCATTGGTTTATAGAAATTGTTTGAATCATTATAAGTTATTGTAAATTCGTAAAGTATCATGGTGAAGAGCAAATGGCAAGACATTTTTAGTTGATTCCGTACAAAAAATATTCAGTTCATTCATTCAGAAGTTGTGCAACTGTGCATTTGTTTATAAAAATTGCTTATAACATGATGAACAATTTTCTTAATGTTTTCTACTCATACAAATTTCTTGGAAATTTATTAAACATTTATGTAAAGAGAGAATAAACGTCCAAATCTATGAAAAGTGCAGGATAAATTCGGTTTCTTACCCAGGTACTTTGTTTCTCCACTGTGACACGGCGCGCATCGGTTCAAAAAAGACCGCTCCCGACATCGTAGATTTCACTTAAATGAGTCAAACTACGGTCTACGTAGATAAAATACCAACGTAAGTTAAAAAAAAAGAATTAGCCTGTTTTACGCAATTATTCACTAGTCCATCAGTTTTGGCGATCGGTCACTCGCCTATCAATTGGTTAGGAAGCGTTCATTAATTCAATTTTCGTAAACAATCTATGAAAATATTTTATTCAATTGAAAAATTTGTGTAATTATACATTTTAAACTCTGAAAAGGCTGAATGGCGACTTGAAGATGCGGCTTTCTGCTGTGTAGTGAAAATTTTTTTCACTCGTAGCCTATGGCAGGGCTCACCAGAAGTCGGTCACAGTCTGAAACGACTGACAGTGTCAGTCGCGAAGACTAGGTCAAATAGCGCCTCAAAAAAAAAAACTTCATCGAGCTCGACCCTAGTCTTTTATTAGTTTATTTCCCTCTACCTACCGACTAACCGTAACAACCCTAACCATTTGTACAGTTTGTAGGATTTCTGAAAGCCGAAAAAAGTGACATGAAACATTTCTGAAAGTCAGGCACTTGTAGTGTCAATCAACACTTGTCGAAAGTGGTGAGCTCTGGTCTCTGGCTTTCAGGAGCGGGCGCAGCTTCACACTTTTCTTTGAAGGGACCTGTGTCACATTAGACAATGCCGAGGAGGACGTTCTTTTTATTACGGCTTTTCCAGTATTGAAACTCATTAAGATCGTGATTATTCAGAAGTGTTTAACTCAGAAATGATTAATTTTATTGATCTTTCAACTTTTAAGATGCAACCGCTGAACTGAGAAGCTTTCTTCAAGCTATATTTCAGCTTAGAATCTTTATCCAGAGCCGAGATAATTATTTTTTACGTTTTTAGCTCTACAAATTACAATAATAAATGAAATGAGATTTTAAAAATTGCCATTTATAAAGGACATGTTAGAGAATACTCATAGACTTCTTCAAATTTCTAATACCAATTTTTTCACTTGTAGAAAACTTCAAAGTAAAGGTATTGAAAGTCGAGGGTCTATTTTCAACTGATCGTAATTCAACTTTCATTTCACTTACATTGTCACAGTGCAGACAACAAATTTTTGACGCAAATAAAACTGATATAATTTTACAGGTATAATGTAGATGAATGTTTCTGTTTTTGACTCAAAATTCTACGATTTTTTCTTGCCGAGTACTAAAGCTGCGAAGTGAGGCGTTGGGACTTTTTGTCCCGACTTTAGGTCGGTCAAAAATGAAACGTCCGGAACCCGAGTTAATTGTGTTTTGATACAGAGAACGCGTTTCGGGGAAAAAAATAAAGCTTTCTTTTTGTGATAAGAAACTAGCATTTTTATTGGGGCACATTTTGGAGCACAGAATCGTCGTCAAAGTCAAGGATAACAAACAGGTATCATATATATTAGATAACCAATGTGAAAGAGCGATTAAGACGATAAACTTACTATTATTGTTATTGTGATGTCGAAATTTGCTAAAGATTTTGAATGGAAATTAACTACATAACTATACATCAGACATTTTGTACAATTTGCAATTTTTTAAATGTGACATTTTTTTGAATAGATAGCTAATGTAATTATAAAAAACGGTTCAAAATATTTTGAAGAGATACATGCCTCTGAGAGTATCCGTAATACAATATTTGCGAATAATTATTTTCATATGAACTATTGCCAATTTCTTTGAATTACCACTTTGCAACCAAACTTTATACAAAAATGTGTTTTCCACACTGAAGCCTCTTAATAATGAGTTGAGTGTAATTTTGTCACCAAATTTTGATAAATATTCATTACTTTCCTAAATTCTACGTTATAAACTGGGTGCACACAAAATCTACTAGCATTTCATTTCATTTTCGTCCGACCTATTCAAGTGCATTTGAAAAGGTTCACACCTAGTTGGGTACACTTAAAAGTGCTCACAACTAGTTCAAGACATTTAAAAGTGCCCATCAAACGCAAGTGTCGCCAAACGTGTGTTGCTCGACTTACCGGTTCTTATGGACGAACATTTTTGTATTTTATCTAAAAAGGCACCTTCATATTAAAGTTTGGATTGACTGGACCTCAAACAAAAGACCTTAATTCTAAAGTTCGTGAAAATTGAAGAGGAAAGACCAGAAAAAAAAACAATAATCATTCTGCCTCTAGCTTGCTCCGCAAATGTCAAACCTTACTGTCGCCTGGATTATTAAACCTTTTCAATCACCTCATCCTTTTTCACAAAAGACTATAAAAAAACTCGTTTTACTAATAAGAGCCATTAATATTCTCACTTTTTTGGAGGCTTTGTAACCTTCGGTGACGTCCTACCGACACCACGAAAAGAAATGTGTCAGGGTTGGGTCGCCGCGAGGCTAGAGGTGCAGACAGGTTCGGCTCTAGAAATTCTTGGCAAAAAAAAACTCAAGCATCGACACTACCGACACTTTTATTGGAAGGTGTAAGGGGTGGGGTGGGGAGGTATGAAATGGCCATGTTCTCTTTCTCTCTCTTACACATGGAGAATCGAAAGAACCAATACCCGTCAAAAAAGTATCGATATTCCGATACATCGACCTTCTAAGTATCGGTATCGAGAATTAAAGTATCGAGTATTATATACCGGATACTTTAAGTATTGAATCAGTATCGCCCATCCCTACTACATGTTAACCTCGGAAAAGAGACACGAAATACCATTCCACTTTACACAAATTATAAATAGTTTTGGCAGTAATTTTCAATCCTGAATAATTATACATGATAACTTCTTTTAATTAAACATGAATTACACTGGTTTTTAAGCAAAATAGTTCAATTGAGCGAATAATTAAGAAACCCAGCCTCCAAGCAGCTGTACTGACGTTAAAATTCTAACTTTGAGTTGTCACGAACTCTGTTTTACCGACTTTGATATACATGTATAATAATTCTACAAAATGATGATGTATAAGTTTGATTTACGATATATGCAAATCACTTTACTTACATATGTATTAAATTTCGATCAGACTTTTCTAACTTCGCTCTCAATGGCGATTTCATACACTGAATTTTCAGATTTAATATACAGTTGTATATTCAATGTAAATTTAAATTTAAAAAATGTCCAACAGTGTTTGTAACAACAATATTTGGGTACTCCTTTGGGCTCATTAGTCAGTTTGTGTATTTATGTGTGAACCGTGACGCACGATGGCTTTGTGAAGCTCTCCACCTGGGGTGATTGCTAGAGCGATTGATTAGAGACCCGTGTCGGTGCTTGTGCTGTTGTGCGATGTTATGGGACAAGTATTTTTTGCAATAAGGAACATACGACTTCTAGATTGATCTAGAGTCTATATTTTCTCCTACACATCCTCTACTTACTCTTACCCTTATCATATAAATTCCTTAATTCTTGGTAGTATAACGTCGCTAGAACGAAATAAATTACACTCACCCCAAAAGGGACTTGGCTCAACTGTATTCAGGAAATAACATTTTCACTTTAAGTCAGAAATCTCCCTCGAAATCTCCTAAGTCCTTTTGAATTGCCGAATAAAAACACTACATTAACCATATATTCACGAACATATAAACAAACTCAGTAGCCTGAACTTATGAGTTAAACGTCATCGTATCAAGTTGAGCGGTTCAATTAAAGTTGTGTCAAGGAATTATATTTAAAAATAAAACTGAAATGCCGGAGTATGAGTGGCTAAGCCGATAAAACGTGCCTGAGAACAAGTCCACTGTCCCGAAGAATAAGCTACGAACAAATTTCTCCAAAAACAGCATATCAACTATATTATGCTTCGCTCGTGTATCGTCACTCCACTTACAAATACATAGAGATGCGGCACTCTAGCAAAATAGAATATAGTTGACACGCTCTGCTTTCGGAAAACTTTGCTAGTGACATATTTTTCGGGACAGTCGACTTGCAGACCTCTTCTAGGACTAATTTTGGTATGTATTTGATTCCATACGACCAGACAAGCACCCAGATGGACAGTAGGCGAAGATTGTAATTGTACCCAATTTCCTCTGTAGATTCAACTAAAGACTCTGACTCGACGGAGGAAATCGATAATTCCCTGGTGAATTATTATGAAGTACCAAGCGATAATTAAGCCTGAATACTCTGACCCGAAATTCGATGGTACGGAAAGCATACGAGTGGGAATGGCTGATAGGGGATATCAGAATCAGAGGGAAGGAATTCTAGATGCAGGACAGTGAATCATCTCGCGTGATCGCGAACCGGTGGTCTATGTAATTCTCATTAACGCCAGTGGAACTGGGCTTGCCGGATAGTCGTGCTCAATTAGTATGATAACCAATTGCCAGAGACAGAGATACAGCTCGCTTTCGGCTTCCGATTTGTGGGTTTCGCAGGGCTGCTTGGGAACCCTCCTCCAAACCAGTAACGCGTAGCGTATCTCACAACGTCAAGGTCAACATGTACAGTGTACTTCTATGCTGAGCATAACGCGCGGCTACTCACCCTATCAGCCAAATTGTTGGTATAACGGAATATTGGATGATACGGATAAGGCTTTTACCGTTCAACGCGAAGCGTACTGCGTATCAGCGTTACGACCATACCATTTGAGTACTGATGTACATATAACTTCCACGACCTCGATTACGATCATCGTAATCTGTTTTCCCATCGCTTTTCAGAACTAATAAATTTAGTTACGTATTCTGCAATTACTGTCTTTTCACTTTCATAACTTATTCTCGTTCACCCTTCTTAGTCGGGAAGCTGGTGAATAATCTCTCAAGTACTTTTATTACTTCCAGTTTTTTGAGATTTGGTTGAATTTGAGGTATACATTGACATGCTACAGTGAGCAGGTCAGGTACCACGGGTCTGAGCCAGTCAGCACCCCTGCTAACATGTGAAAAATACTGGTATCGTAAGAGCACTTCATTACATCTGAAATTTTTCGCATACAAATATAATTTGCAATTACATTTTTGAAACCGCCAGTCTGACCGCCTAGTGCCGGGACAAGGTCAGTCAGTACCACGTCAAAGATATCGAAAGATGAATATAATTTTAGGGTGTCAATTTCACCCGGATATTTTACTTAATAAAATCTTGAATTTTTCAGACAAATAGTATTTCCAATGAAATATGCAATTATTTCGGAAATTGGCAATAGTTCGTATAAAAATAATTAGGTACAGATATTGTATAACTGATACTTTCAGAAGCATGTATCTCCTCAAAATATTTTGAACTATTTTTTACGTATAATTACATTAGCTATTTATTTAAAAAATGTCACCTTTAAATAATCACAATTTCTAAAAAATGACAGATGAATAGTTATGTAGCTGATCTTTATTTAAAATCTCAAGCAAATTTCGACAGCACAATAACACTAACAATAATTATAAGTTTATCTATTGATCGCTCTTTCACATTAGTGATCCAATATATAAGATACCTGTTTTTTTCAACCTTGACTTTGATGACGATTCTATGCTCCAAAATACCACCTTGATCAAAAGGTTTTAGGACTTTATTTTTAAAATCAAAAATACAACTTTATTCATCATAATCGATATTGTCCCCTTCAAAGTACTCCCCATCGACTGCAACGCACTTATGCCAGCGCTTGATC
>JAUMHM010000005.1:40579794-40591670 GCA_032362435.1 Melikaiella ostensackeni
CCATTGTTTCTAATAAATTTGAAAGGAAAACAATTTTGATTCAGGTGCCATATCCCAAATGTAAGTTACGGGTTTTCCTGTTTTTCACGGCAGTATAGGTCGACTGAACTGCTACAAAATCGATTTTTGGACATCAAAAGTGAAATCTGCAGAAATAAGTAATGAATCGAAATTTCCTGAATAATAGCAACTGAGTTTCATCTAGTCACTTTATCCTGAAATTTTAAGACGAATCGTTCAATTATTGTAGGGTAGGCTACACTGCCGTGATTACCATGAAAACCCGTAACTTACATTTGGGATTTGGTACGTGATTCGCCATTGTTTCTAATAAATTTGAAAGGAAAACAATTTTGATTCAGGTGCCATATCCCAAATGTAAGTTACGGGTTTTCTTGTTTTTCACGGCAGTACAGGTCGACAAAGTTTACCCTGAAAGCATTTTTTTTAAGGACAATATGATGTCAAAATATAATCAATTACGCAAATCCCGAGAGCTGAATGAAGGAAAAAGAATAAATCAGAGCGACTCCTGTGACGAAAGTGAACAGCCTCCAAAGAAAATATTTAATGTGTCATCCACTGGGTACACATTTGAATTTAATTGCTCATCGGATAATAGTTTCAGAAGAAACGACGGAACTTTTAGCGATGATGCTGTCTCCTATGAGTAAGTAAAAATGTTTACCTTTTTTTTACAGTAATCATAAAAATGACCTTAGTCTGCCATCTGTCAATTCTGGTTTATTGGTAATGTTTTTCTTTCATTTTTATTAATGATCCTTCATAATTTATTATTAAAGTCTTTTGCGTACTGTATTATTACTCGCTCATTCTAGTTTGATGGTAATCAAAGCGTTAATTATAAAGACTTTCTTAATTATTTGAAAAACATAATTCTAACCTAAGATTCATGTTTCACATGAGAAATTACGGCCTTTATTTGGTGTTTTTTGTGTTTCCAGACATAGTAATTGAGACAATGATTTTGTTTATTATACTATATATACATCGTAGAACTAAGTAAAAGCACCAGAATATGTTGTAATTATAATTTTATATTAGAATTTGAGTCATAAAGGTTAGGTGCGCTTGAAGTCACCGCTAGGGTTATTATTAATTTGAGCATAATTAAACAATTTATTATTTACTTATTCTACAATTTATTTCTATTGTGCAAAACGAGATCTCAAAATATTTTAAAAAACTTTATAAAAGTTAAAAATATTTTGAGTAACTTAAAAAAAATCAAGCTAGTATTTCGAAAGGATTTCAAGTGAATTTAAAATATTTTTAAAAAATTTAAAGAGATTACGTAATATTCAAAGCGGATTTGAGAATATTCAAAGTAATTTTAAAAGATTTCAAAACATTTAAAGAGATTTGCAAAAGAATTGAAGAAAGCTTGAAATATAATATTTTCAGGTGTTTGAGAAGATTTTAAGAGATTACATATTATTTAAAGGGAATTTCAGAAGATGTTAAATGGTTTTGGGGGATTAGAAAATACTTCAAAATATTTTTAAGAGATTTAAAAATCTGTTATGTGCTTCAAAAATGATGGACACAGTCACAGACACAGTAAGTGTAAAGTACTTTTAATTTAAAATTAGATAAGATAATTAAAATTCATAATTAATTAGAACTGGAAAATGAAATTATAATAATAACAATGTATTGTTTTCAGGAATCCTTGATCCAGTGCTTGCTTCAAGGATCCACGTCCGTGTCAGAAGGTATCCGAAATTGTCTGCCTCTTTTCATGGGAAAAGAAATCCAACTTCAATACACTACAGGTGGACGAAAAGTAAAGGGCGTCGGGAAAGACAATCTCGGTGAAACTTACACCTACCAATTTATGGCAGGTATATATGTATAAAAACGAAACCCTAAAGTAGATTTTATATATTTCCAATATAAGTCATATATTTCATATATTTCCAATTCGACAACTTCTCTTTAACGAACAAAACTTTTTTTGATCTTGCAGTTTGCTTACTATCTAATTTTAAAGTTGATTAATTTATAAAATAAAAAGACTTTGAATTAAAAATTCTTTATTCGCGTTAAAAAAGATCTCTTCAAACTCACCGAAACACAACGGAATTCGATAAAACGTTGAGTTTATATTACTGAAACAATCGACAAGAAAAGTGCACTATTTGATTAGTAACCAAAATCAGTAAAAAAACTAGTCAATATTTCCACCAATTGACTTTAGTAAAATAAACTTGTTTTTCTTATTGTTCAGTTGGTGAAATGTTAAAATATTCTTATTTCATTAGTGAATTTGAGATCTCAATTACTAATTTAATTAGTAATATTTTCACTAATTCAAATTCAGAGAGACAAGTAATGAAATAAAAGAATTAATCAACTAGCTATGAATTCGATCTCGGGTGTTTCAACTTTACTTTTTTTTATAATTATTGGATGGTGCTCATTTGATGAGCACTTTGCTTCCTCATTATGATTAATTAGCAGATATATTTTCTTCCCCATAGTGGATGCATTATAATTTTTATTTAATTATATCAAATTAATAATGAAAATATTTTAAAATAAAAAAATTATGGTGTGCTCTGACGGGGTCCTCCACCCACCATAAAAGTACTAAAATACAGTTAGGTCAATGAATTCGTCTCGAATCAAGGAGTCTTTTTTACTCTCATATCAAATTTGAAGGGTATTAATAAAAAAGCTTTACTGTAAAAATAAAGATTTTTAAATTTAAATGACCATAACTTTCATAATTTTCAATAAAATGTATCAATATTACAGGTAAATCGATTCTTGTCGAAGCAAGGATTATTTTTTATTCTTACATCAACTTTGAATTGTGTTAATAAAAAAGCTTTACTGTGAAAAAAAAGATTTTTCAGAAATTATAAATGACCATAGCTTCCATCATTTTTCAAAAAATGTAATAATATTATAGGTCAATCGATTCGTCTCGAATTAGGGGTCTTTTTTAATTCTTAAATCAACTTTGAATTGTCGTAATGAAAAAAGTTTTACTGTAATAATGAAGATTTTTCAAATATAAATGACCATAACTCTCTTAATTTTCAATTCAATGTATTAATATTATAGGTCAATCGATTCTTGTCGAATCAAGGATTCTTTTTTATCCTTACATCAACTATGAATTATATTGATGAAAAAAGTTTTGCTTGAACAGAAATTTTTCAAATATGATCAATGATCACAACTTCCTTACTCTTAAATGAAATGTATTAGTATTTAAATAAATCGATTCCTCTTGAGTCCAGAAATAAGCCCTCCAAATTTCATAAATTTTTCTGCAACGGTCTTCAAGTTATCGTGTTCACAAGAACGTGTGACATACACACATGCGTACACACACATACACACACATCTGGATAATTGCTAAAAACATTGCATTAAACATTTTTCAATTGAGGAACGTTTGATCAAATAATTAAACGAATTTTTAATTTTTCGAAATTGTTACCATTCAAAAGCTTCCTCTATGAGGAAACAAAACCACTAGAAATAACACTGTTTCCTCCTTTAATTAGTTTGATTAGCTTAATTATTTACAAATAATATTACTGTATATATTAATTTTATACTCCCTCTTTTTCACGGGGTTTGAGGGTCACGCAGAACCATTTTCGCTGATTCGGATTCGGAGAGTTTACTGTATAAAAATCTATGTTTCTTTTCAGATTTTATTTACATTAATATATAAAAATATATACCGATCAGAGAGTATTAAACTTGTTTATTTGTCATATATAATTGAACTTTATTTTTCCATTTTTCATCTAAAATTATTTTTCTTAATGAGCAATTCCTAAAATTTCTTAAATTCTTCAGAAAAGAGGAAAACGATATTGCTATGGAAGTATCTATATCTTCGAATCGGAGCAGGTGAGTCATTTAAATAATATATCGAACAGGTGAAATAGCACCTGTGCCTCTGGCACTTGTAAGTACCTCGCCCAGAGGCACTTTTTAATATCGCAAAATCGGCGATTTTGTGATAAAAAATGAAAGCATTATACTATGGTTTATATAATCTACGCACTTCTAGATTAGATAAGAATTAATTCATCTTTTATAGTTTATTATTTAAACTTCGAAAGCTTGTGAGATTACACCAATCACAGAACTACCCTTATATAGTATTTGCGAAAGCTATTTGGTATTTTTAACAATTGTAAAAAATTAGGGCTCCTCATTTAGAATCTCTTTAACTTTTTTAAGAAAGGTGTTTTCAGAAAAATAATCTCTTAACAATGTCATCTGTGTAATAAATCACACAAAAAGGCTTAACCAATAAAAGTATGTTTCCGCAATCAGCTGTGTTTTTTTCATTAGAGACAAATACGAGTATATGATTGTAAATAAAAGATAAACTTGTTTATAACTGAAAAATAAAATTTTGTATCCGAATGAAGTTAATGTTGCTACATTCTCATCCTAATGAGATGGTATTAGTTTTATGTAAAATTTGACATCGCCACTTTTCATCAAATCCTCACGTTTTGAGACCCCCTGAGTGAGAAAAAAAGGGTTTTTACGAGGGTGTCAGTTTGTCAGACTGTCTGTCTGCAGTCTGTAGTAGTAGTAGTTTTCAGGCACGATAACATTTGAAAAAATTATGGGGTTGGATTGTGCTTTGGTATAATTTTTCAGGGCCCAAAAAGAAAGTTTAAGTTCGTTAACCAGCTTTCTTTGACCAAGGATTGTGGTTTTACCCATCAAAAATTCGAATGAAAAATCGAAAATTGAAATTATGAGCCAAATGACACGAGATACCAAACAAATGTTAAGAAACACTTTATCCATTTACAGTTTGTCAATGGTTTGACCTTTAATTTTAAAAGGTCTATGCACATTTATAAACCTGGGCAGATTTTTTGTTTTGCTGTTTCTTCAGCAGGCATAAAAAGCATAAAAAATGTAAATCGGGACATTCGGACTCAATCTGACTTTAATAAAAATCGAATATTCAAATTTTAATTACTTTTGATCTATATTATCATTAAATAATTTATAATAATAATTAATAATAAGATGCAATATATTCGTGTTCACTCTATTAATACACTTGGATACGATTGAAACTACTGCAAACATCCTTTGTTTAAACATTCTTACTCATATAATCTTCATCATCAATAATTCTCGGTCGATTTTCTCGGAATTGGCTCTCTTTTTTACATAATACTTTGTCTACCCACATTCACGAACTTAATATCTCCGGAGCATGTTTTTATTTCATTTCTTAATAGGAAATTGAATTTTTTATCGCAATCCACAGCCGAACTTGTTCCAATTTTTGATTAGTGTCACTTTCAGTCGTCAACTTCCACATCCATTTTCTCGAACCTGGATAAATTTTCTTAATCAAACTTTTTTGGCTTCAATTCACTACTACTTCAGCTCAGGAGTGGACATTTTTTCCATCTTTAAATGGTCATTTCGATTTTACAGAACTTTTTTTCTTTGTTTTGAAAAATTCCCATTTTGTTGGTTATCTAGTTCTGAACTGCCACCCTTCAACTATAATTTATTATATATTATATAATTATATTGTATTATATGTGATTAATATTTTAGTTTAAATTCCTGTCTTGATAGATTATAGGATTATAACTGAATAAGAAAAATTTACCAGTAATTAGTATGCGATAATAATAAAATGTTGTCACTTACATGAAACTTCTTGACGTAATTATAAGGTTTGAGCGCGCTGGATTTGCGGGTTTAGTTGACAGTGTAATAATACATCTAAAGAAGCTTACTTGCAAATATTACGAAACTGTCACATTCTATATTTTTGAAGAGATTGTTACATTTGTTTTGATTTCAAATTAAAAATGAAATTAATCTACCTAAGGCTCTATCGGCCTTGAGGAACACATTCTCATTACGAAACTTGCACATTGCGCTCGAGTTTTTGTGTACATTTATATTATTCTGTAATAAATTATATAATGTCAATGATTTATTTTTTTTACAAATATCTCAAAAAGAAACACAAATTTTGAATACATTTTCCAGGTGAACATAAGCATCGAATTTTTAATGTTTAATAATATTTTTCACGATTAAAACGAAAACTATGCGTCTTATCAAAAAATGGTCTGGAGCTAATTTACAGATCATTTTAAGATGAACACTTTGCTTGTTACTATTTTTACGTATCTCGCATAGTTTTGCTGAAAAATAAATTATTTTTATTTTTATTAACATTTTTCATGTTCAAACCAAAAAGTGTGCGTCTAATAAGAAAATGCCCTGTCGTAAATTTATAGATCTTTCTATGATGAACAATTTTACTTTTCAACATTTTTTTAATATCTCGCATAGTTCGGCCGAAAAATTAAGTTTGTGATTTTTGAAAATGCATTTCCAGTAGATAAAACCAGAACGTGTAGTCGAAAAGGGCTGGTTGACGAACTCATTCTTGATTTTCAGACCTTATAAAAGGCTGACAAAGCACAATTCAGTCTAATAATTTTTTCGACTGTAGTTATCGTGCTTACAGACATACATACATACATACTACAGACAGACACCATGATAAAAAATAAAAACCTTTTCTTCTGTCTCAGGGGGTCTCAAAACGCGGAGATTTGATGAAAATTGGGGAAGTCCACATAAAACACGGTTACATAAAACTAATACCTTTTCATTCAGGATAAGAATGTAAATGGTGGTCAATGGTCAAAATTGTGTGGCTTATTTTTGATGATTTTACACTTTTACTTTTCAGTATAGTTACATTTAATAATTTCTCTAGCGCTTACAATAATTTATGAAGGGTTAAATGATAAGCTGAAAATTAGTTATAGAATGCCGATAAATACATTTCATTTTAAATATTATTTGTGGGCATCCGCATGAAAAGGGCCCTTATGGTCGGTATGGAATTACGTACCGGGTCCTATAGCCGGATAAATTTTTAGCATCTTCAGCCTAAAGACGAACCCTTTAGGTCGAAAAATGAGTCGCTGGGGCATTTTTGAATTTGGAACATCGGAAAACTTCGAACGTGAAATGAAGAGTGGCAGAACATAAAGAGGTAAGGGACAAAACGGTAATTTTGCAGGAAAACAAAGAAACATTCTGTAAAATCGAATTCGCAATTGATAAGAAAAAAATATGCTTCCGAGCTGATGCATTGCTGAATTGATACCAAAAAAGTTTGATTGCAAATAATCTTCCAGTTATGAGAAAATATAGTCCAAAGTTGACGAAAAAATCAACCAAAACCAACCTCACACTTTTTTCCGTCTTTTTTATACTACTGGGGACCAACATGTATCGAAGCCAATTTAGACTTCCTCATCAGGGTATGGCAGCCTTTTTTAACCAAATTCAAATAGATTTATTAAATTTATTGATATTCTCATTAAAAGTTTCTTTGTTATATTTTTTTGTTGAAGTCAAAATATATTTTCTTGCTAATATGTAATACCTTTTTTTTTGTAAAAAACCCATGAAACTTGCATTCAATCAATAATTCCTTCTGTATTGCATCCAATCTAAGTTTTTACTAATTGAATAAATTCTTTAATATCCCTATATCGGACTTTCAGTAACATCTATTATTAAACCACATTCCAAAAAATTCTTATCAATTACACTGAAAACTATATTAACAAAAACAGGAAAATAAGAATAGATAAAATTATTTTTTATATAACTTCCTACGTATAAAATCCAAAAAATTGTAATCCAATGTTTTGCAAACACTTCACCACAACACTAATTAAACAATCATTTCAATTATTTTTAAAAATTCATCAGTTTTCATTAAAGTCAAATCAATAAAATTAAATTTACTTTCCATTTTAATTTCAACAGTGAACTGTAGTCCTAAAAGAATACTATTAAAAACATTAAGCAGGGTATCCACATTTTGTGCATATAAAGAAGGTACAGAATCATCAACATATCTAGCATAAAAGTCCAACTCATAACTAATTTGATCAAAAAATTCATTTTCTAAATCTTCCATCACAGTTTCAGCAAGAATTGGGAACAAGACTGAATCTATTGGAGTTCCAAATTTTTGTATATAAAAAGTACCATTGAATTTAAAATAAACAGAATTGAAAAAATATTAAATAGCATCAAAAAATTGTTTTTTTGAAATATTAGTATGAAATTTGATCATACCTGTATGCCATCTTTTTTCTATGGCAAGTTTAACTTTTTCATATGAAATTTTAGAAAACATGGCTATTACGTCAAAAGAAACAAAAATGTGATTTATTGGTATTTTAACATTTTCAATTGATTTTAGAAAGGCAGCACTATTTTTTATTGATCTTTCCGAAAGGGTTACTGATTCTTTGATACTTTTGCTAAGTAGTTCTAATTTTCTAGTCCGTGAAGCTATTGTCAAAATATAACTGGTCGTAAAGGAAAATCTAGTTTATGAGCTTTAACCAGGCCATGGGCCAAAGATAGATTAGTATAAATTGTGTCAATATCGCACCTTTCAATATTTTTTCCCAAGCATTTTTGAATCATTAATCTCTCTAGAATTTTAAATGTACCTTTTTGAAGCATTATTGTAGGATCATTTAATATAACTGCAAAACTATCTTTATTGTTCAAAATATGCATCATTTTTTGATTCTAAACATTTTTTGACATCACAACCATAGTACTCCCTTTATCAGCCTTAGTAATCAGTAATTCAGGATAATATTTTTAACAAATTCTTGTTTAAAAATATCGCTCGTTTAATTCTTTTTCTAATAAGCTTTGTGGAACCCCATTATTCAAAAAATCGTTTGTCAAACCCATAAATTTTGCTCTAAATTTTTCTAATTCGCTATTTGATAATTTTGAAATATTAGCTTCAATGTCTTTATTGACTTCAAGGAATTGAATATACTTTCTTTCCCCATATTTGTTACAAAAGCCCTCACCCAACCATAAAATGTTGATTACTTATTGTGAATTCTCTACGTTTGCAATATTTAAAAACCATGGGTCAGAATTTTTATTGATTTATTGATTAATTTTAACCTTATTTAGTATTAAATTTGAGAATGTTTGGCTTATCGGATTTGCAGGTGGGGGATGATTGTGTTGGAGCAGTTAGGGGAAAGTGCCACTTGAAGGGGAAGGGACTGAAGGCAGCTGCGAAGTGGAACAGAGAGTGCGATTGTCATGGAGGCGATAAGTCAGTACCGAAGTCCAAATTGAAGGGCCCGCTCCAAATTTTCATATTACCTTTTTATTCTAATTTCATTTATATTTCTTTTTTTAAGGTTCGATTAAGTTTTATAAAATTTCACACATATTTGGAAAACCCTCAAACCCAATTCAAGATCACTGAAGCTTTGAAGTTCGAAAAAACATTATGAAGTATTTTTGAAGTCCTTTTAACTTCTGTAAATTATATCATCATATAGAATGAAGTTTCTTAAGTTTCTTAAATTTTTATTAAACTCCATTAAGTCTTATTTAGGTCTATCAAAGTCTATCAAAATTAAATTAAATTTCTGGATGCCCATCAACAGCTTTAATTGTTTTATGCATGTAGTGAGACATTCTTATAAAATCAAAATACATTGAAATTTATCGTCCCTAGACGTCTAATTGAGTTTCTAAGGGTTCAATACACTTTTTGTAGGTTTTAAATATTTTCATGATAGAAAAACCTCTGAACAGAGGTCTAACGAAATACCTGAAGGTCAACTGAAGTTCTTTGAAGTCTCTGAAGATCCAATGAAGCCTCTAGAACACGAACTGTCTTTAGGTATAATGAAGCCCATTGATATTTTCTTATAAGGTCTTTCTTAGAAAATGAACTTCAATAAAGTCGTTCATGATTCAAGTCATCTGATTTTCCTTGAAACTAAAATTCATTTAATTCTCTGCTTTTAATGTTTGATGAGTTCATAAAAATTCATCGTAGGCTGCGAAAGTCGATTTACCCCCTGACTATAGAGATCAATCAAAGTCTCTTAAAATCGCTTCTAGACTACAAAAGTCCGTTCAAGGCCCCACCTTAAAAGTCTAATGAAGTATCTGCAAGTTTATTGAAGTTCATTAATGCTTTATTATAAGGTCTATCGTAGCGAATCAACTCTTGATACTCTTTTCAGGCCTCTACTTCAGAGGTCTAATGAAATATCTGAGGGTCAATTGAAATTTATTGATGTTCATCATATTTCATAGCAGCAAACGAACTTCAATGCAGTTCCTCGTGGTTTTTTGAAGTAAATTCAAGTCTCTGAAGATCCATTAAAGTCCTAGAGGTCTACTGAAATACCTGCAAGTTTATTCAGGTCTGTTAATCTTCATTGATGGTTTGAATGTTTACGATTCCATGAGAATTCCTCATGGGGCTGTGAAAGTCGATTTAAGTCCTACCCTAGAGGTCTAATGAAATACCTGAGGATCAACTGAAGCTTATTGATGTGTACTATAGTTATACTACCAAATAGTGAAGTCCCTAAGAGTCTATTAAAGTACGTTGAAGTCTTCGAAGGACCATTAATGTCCCTAGAGTTCTTATGAAATACCTGAAGGTCAATTGAAGTTTATTGATGTGTACTATAATATGTGTACTATAGTGATCAGTACCTAATGATGCAGTCCCTACGATTCTATTAAGGTACCTTGAAGTGTCTGACGAACCATTAATGTCCCTAAAAGTCTAATGAACTATCTGCAAGTCTATTGAAGCCCATTAATGTTTTATTGTACGGTCCCCCTTGATGGTTTGACTGTTTATGAGCCCATGAAAAATTAAAAATTTGTCATTAGGCTATAAAAGTCGATTTAAGTCCTACCCTAGAGGTCTAATGAAATACCTGAAGGTCAATTGAAGTTTATTGGCGTCTACCCTAATTTACAGCACCAAATGAACTTGGAAGCAGTCCCTAGGCGTTTATTGAAGTAAATTTAAGTCTTTGAAGATCCATGAAAGTCCTAAAGGTCTACTGAACTATCTGCAGGTCTCCTGAGGTCTATCAATGTTTTAGATTCTAGATCTAGAGGTCCATTAAAATATGTGAATGTGTATTAAAGTTTATTAATGTTAATCGAAGTTCTCTGAAGTCTCTGAAGACCCATTTATGTGCATATATGTCATAGCGAACGAACTTTAATGAAATCCCTTTGGGTCTATTTAAATTCATTGAAGTCAATTTATGTCAATTGACGTTTATGAACCTTTATTGAACTTTATCGATCTCTTATTGTATATACTATTTTTATCATGATTATTATTATACCATTAAGCCAAGTTCCTTTCAGGGTAAGCGTACTTCGTTCGGTTCTAGCCTCATTATACAATTAGAGATCAAGGAATTTATCTGGTAAAGGTAAGTAAGGGAAGAGTAGGAGAAGGTATAGATTTTAGATCAATTTAGAAGACGTGTGTTGCTTGTTCAAACAACACACTCGTCCCACAACACCGCTCCGACACGGGTCGCTGATCAATTTCTCCAGCAATCAGCCCAGATAAAGAGCTTCACAAAGCCAACGTACATCACGCTTCACACATAAACACTCAAACTGACTCATAAATCCATAGGAAGATCCATATTCTTTATCCCAACCACATCCGCTAAGAAAATCTCTCCACGAGGGTCCACGAGTATCCAGAATCTTTCGTTTCAGGCGTTATTCCTCTTCTTATAAGCAATTGTCCTCCATACATCCCTATCCTTACGTATACATCTTTTGCTTCCTTCACATTCATACATCTTTTCATGCAAGCTCTTGTGTTTTTATGGCTCTTTATATCTCTTCGCTTTAGAGTCTCATTTACACATTTTCACCATTCTTTTCTCGGTCTACCTCTGGGTACGCTACCTCTCACTTTACCTAAATATACTTGATTCGTTAAACGTTCTTCACTCATTCTC
>JAUMHM010000005.1:40598728-40609522 GCA_032362435.1 Melikaiella ostensackeni
TGCTACCTCTCACTTTACCTAAATATACTTGATTCGTTAAACGTTCTTCACTCATTCTCTCAACATGACCAAACCATTTAAACAAATTTCTTTCATTTTTTCAAAAAATACTTCTTTGGCATGATAACTATCCCTAAATCCAGGGTTCCTCAACCATTTCCCACGTCCCTGAACCGGTAACTGCATGCCTGGTGTCTCGACCTGGTCCACGTCTCTGACGTGCAGTGGTGCTCGCCACTAGTCGCCAGTGTTTCCAAAGACACGCAGGCCGATGGATCGTAGCAGCCACCGCGTATCGTGAGCCCTAGCTCGCGGTTCTGTCAAATAAAACAAGGAAAGAAAGTGTGCGCGCATTCGCCGACAGTAGGACAGACTGCAGACAGCGCATCGGCGAATACGCGCAATCACCAACTTCTTTCCAACTTCCCACCTCTTCTTTTTTTTCTCTCTCTTTCCTTCATTTCTTCATATTTTTCTAACTCTTTCTCTCTTCACATACAACTTTCCACCTCCTTTCCTTCAATTTCCACAGGAAGGCATATCGTGTCCGCGAAAAGTTCATTCCGAGACTGCCATATTTCCACAGGATCCTTGTTGGAGACCAGGAACCCAGTGACACTTACAATTAATTTTAAATTAATTTCAAATCAATTTTCTTGTAATGCGCGAAAGGAAATTGAGCGAAGAATGTGCTTGTGACAAATGAGAAGCGTTATCCTTTGTTATAACTTAAGGTGACAACAAGTCCTGACAAGTCACATTTTCTTACTCTTTAAATTAAAAAAAAATGATGTCAATCTAGTGCATGGAATTTCAACTTTTGGGAATGAAATTTTGATGTTTCTTTTTCTTCTCTTGCTAGAAATTGATTATGATTCTATATTCACGACTGAAAATCTTTCACTGCCTTTCTTTATTAAATAATAAATAAAATAGTGTGGTGTATTGGTTGAAAGTTCAACGTAGGCGGTGAGTGATCGTTGTCGGTGCCAAGTTCAATCGAAACTCGTCATGAGAGACACCAGCGACATGATGGAGGATAATACAATGGAGGTAATAAAGTGATTAATTTTATTCTCCATTTGTTTTCATTTTAATGTTTGAAAAAGGGGGAGATAAAAGATAAATAGTTACGGGGGTGGTAATTATGATTATCATTTTTCGTATCAAAAATTCCTCAGTTTGGGTTTACATTGAATACAAAATTAAAAGTAAAAGAGTGTAGACTATTATAAGAAAGGAAAGAGAAAGTAAAGATCATGATTTTTTGTTTTCTTGATGATTATGTGTGTTGTAACGATACATTCCTGCTTGGGACACCTAATTGATTGCATCAATTGATCCATTAATTGACTCTGAATTATTGGAACAAGATCCATGTGGTGGATCTCCTTCATATATCAGAAAGTGTTATATTAATATGTTGACAGAAATATTTATAAAAATCAGAGTTCGGGAATGACTGTGTGTTACTACCCGTGGAAATTTTGTGCATATTTTTTTTCATGAACTACTTATTGTCATGATATTTCTAATACAAATTATTAATTTTTTCACTCTGATCATTGTATTATTGAATCACTAATATATCCAAAATCATAAAAAATTTCTCGAGCTTTTTGTGCTCATTTTCAAGGGGAAATTTATATTATATAAATGTAAGGTAAAATTATTTAAGAATTTCAAAGCGCAATAGTTTTTGGTAAAATTTTTGTTATAAATAAACTTATTTTCGAAATAAATCCATTTACCTGTACATTATTTTGAATTGCATTATGTATCATAGTCATAGAAAATATCATATATCAAGAACTATAATGCATATCTTGTATCATAAATCGCGAATGATAAATCCTATTATCTTCTGTAGTAATATAATATTCAGACTCGAATGTAAAATAATGTTCGCTGGGGGATATGCCATTAAAAGTTAATGACTTCATTAATTTTCAGTAGAATATTGAACAGTGAAAAATAATATTAGTTGTATGAGTGTTATATATTTTCCCAGCTAGAATTGAAATGATACATTACAAACTTAGAAGGAAAAATCCGAAAAAATCTAATAGTTTCTCTTCATAAAGGATTAGAATGTACCTCAACTAACTGTATAAAGATTATTTTTCTTTTGTTTTGAATGTTTTTTTTAATCGTAAAAATTATGTTTAAATTTATAAAAAATTGAATCATATCTAAAGAATCCTGGCTTATTTAAAATTTATTCAGTAATCAGTACTTTTATTAATTTTTTTAAAAATACATCTAGTAAAGTTTGTTGGAAGTTAATTAGAATATTTAAATTTCTCATTATTTCAATAATGTTCCATATCTTTGTTTTGCAGCTAAACAATTAAAAAGTGTTAATAAATCTGCGTTTTTTATTATCTCGTCGTTCAATTATAATAAAAATGTTTGTTATTTTAGACTTTAGAGTGTAAATATCTACAATGTACATGTTTAATAATCCACTGGTCGTATCATTTTCAATATCAGTGCGATATTCATTATTTCAATGAAATTGTACAATGCACACTGAAATACTAAAGTAACAGGTAGTTATACAATTATTATAAATTTAGACAATTGAAAATGACAATCCTTCAAAAATTAAGAATTTTAAATTGAAGTCCTTTTAATAGTTGAGCAATTTAAAGTTTTTAGCGTTCAAAACTGAATAAACTTTATTTAATTTTAAGCGTTCAAAATAAAAAAATTTTGAAATAAAAAGTTCAAAGCTGTGTAGTATTAAATTTAAATTAAACTTCTAATTTTTAATTCTTAGTACTAAAATTGTTATTTTCGAAGGCCATTAGGTGCAAATCTCGGTAAAAGTGATTCATTTTGATGGCTTAATTTGGAGATTGATTAATTTTGAAAGCTTCGAAGTTGAATTTTTTTCTTTGTTTGTTATTGTAAACTTTTTAATGCTTCATTTTGCTATGCTTACCATCTATTATCACGGAATTTTCCGTTAGACGAACCCATTTCCAGCTCGTCCAGGGCTAGAATTACGGAAAATTCCGTAATATTAGCCCCACAATGACCGGTTAATCTTACGGAAAATTCCGTAATACTAGACTAAACAGTGCCTTTACTATACTGTCTAACTTGTATAGCTTTGGACTTAAACTTATTTAAAGTGTAGTAGGATTATATTCCACTTTAATATTGTACAATATTGTTGCTCTGAATATACAATTTGTTAATTTTGAACGCTCAAAATTAAGACTTCTTCCACCCTCAATGCTTTAGTTAGAAATTAAGTTTTGACACATTGAATTTGAAATTTTGAATTCCCGGGAAAATATTTTTAAACTAGGAAAATGGCCGGGAATTTTTTCTTAGATTTGAGTGGCCACATTTTTCATTTATTTTGTACATAACTTCATAAAGAATAGAAGAAAAACAAGTGATATAAGTGATAAAAGAGACTGAAATGTTCTTTTTAGTACTCAGAAGTTATTTTATTTCATTTGGACGTGAAAAACCGAAGATAGTAGCTATTAAATATGAAAAACAAGTGGCTTCTGAGAATGCAAGTACACTGTTACTGCTTCCAACCGTTCAATTATGAAAATCAGAAACCTACTATTAATTTCTATTTAATAAAAAATATTTTTTCTCTTAAGAATATCATATATAACTGAAACGATTCGAAACTGACACTTGAAAATGAATCCAGTTTATACATTCAATTAAGATTGTAAACTGGAACTTGAGATTGTATAAGTGTATATTTTATGCCGTTGATGATCCAGCTTTATCGTCACATTTAAGTGTATTTAAAATCAATTATTTGTTTGTGAAATTGTACAGTATTGCCTCTGGCACCTTGAGAATATAAATTTTATTAACCCCTTAAATAAGATTCGAAAAGCTAAAGAAGTTTACTATCGACCAAATAGGTTGTACTCGTCCAACTCGTTTGCCCAGTAAAGTCTACGATTGCCTATCAGCTCGATATTCGAAGTTATATGGAACATCTTCTATTCCTTCATGACATGCATTGATCGAGTCGAGAACGAATATTTTCCGATATGCCCCGTTTGGTTATAATTATAACTCATGTCGAGAATAAAGAGAAAATTAATAAATATGAATAAAAGAGAATAGAATATTTGATAGTT
This sequence comes from Melikaiella ostensackeni, assembly GCA_032362435.1. Classification (NCBI taxonomy): domain Eukaryota; kingdom Metazoa; phylum Arthropoda; class Insecta; order Hymenoptera; family Cynipidae; genus Melikaiella; species Melikaiella ostensackeni. Next base: position 40,602,856 of record JAUMHM010000005.1, read on the forward strand.
TTCATATAGATTCTATATAGATTCTACATATCTATCAGTTTCACAAATAATTATAGGAATTATGGTATTCTATTTGCGATATATGAAGTTATGTATGAACTCACTTTTGAATTGAATATTATAAGTCAATATTATTTTTTCCGATATATATCATTTTCGAAGAACTTTTTTATGTTGAAAGCAAATCTCACCTTCATTTTTTCGTATTTTGAAACTTTTTAAGTCAACATTTTTTTTGAAATATCACAAATCGCGCTATGAGTGACTGTAGGAATTTTTTTAACGAAAGCGGTTATATGATTACGATGTCTCTTTTATCGCTTAATCCAACCACATCTTTATGTTTGCGATAAATCAAATGGTTCTCAAGATAATCACAAGAAGCTTTGAAAAAATGCGATAAAAAATATTTTATAGAATACGTTTTACTCGAGGTTATACTCCACATATTTACTTTTTTTAAATCAAAAGAATTCAAGCCAATTTAACGGGACTCAAGTTAATTTAAATCTCCAGTAAAATAAATTTTCGTGGATTTCAGAGAATTCAAGATAATTCGCGTAAATTTTGGCGAATTTGGCAGAATTCGGGTAAAATGATTCGTCTTGAATAAGCTTAAACGGTCTATTGTTATACAAGTTTAACTTACTTATAGTGAGATTTTAAGATAAATCTGGAACTTTTCAAATGTTGTCTATTTGAAAGTTTTTTACATTCTTATCATCAATGAGAAGGTGTTACTTTTATACAAAATTTGACCAATTCTTTTTATGTAAGACTCATATTTTGAAATCAACAAACAGAAAATTGTTGAATTCTGAAGGATATTGAATTACAAATTAAATTACAAAATCAAAACTCTTCTTAAGTGATGAACAAGTGACTTCATATTCATATTCATACAAATCGTTTGCGTTGCATGCGTTTTCAGATATTTTCGTACTGTAGCGAGACAAACACCTGCCCTGAGTTTCACACTTTGGTCTCGAGTCCAATTGCAGACTATTATAAGTGGCTTTGTTTCTTATTACATTTTGCACGCATTTTCTCTTTTACTTCTTCATAACATCTCCTTTTACTGTAATATTCTCTTCATAAAGATAATTTTTTGCAAATTTATAGCCAAGAAATTAAACTCTAATTTTAAATATAAGTGGTCAATAATTTACAAGTCAATATACTCGAGAATATACTATTAAAAGTGACAATTTTATTCTCTCTCTTGGAAAAGATTTGGAACAGAAAAATTGTTTAATTATTAATAATTGTTTAGAGTCAGCATTCCGTACCCTTTTCTCAATTTAAAAAATGTTTACAACTTTCACTATTTTCATAAAGTATTTTTTATGGAATTATTTAAAAATTAATATGGAAATTATTTCTACAAACATCATTACCCAAAGGCACTGTCTAATATTACGGAATTTTCCGCAATACTAGCCCTGGACGAGCGGAAAATTCCGTAATTGCAAACAATTCGTTTCTTAAAATTGCATAACTTTTGAACATTTTATAGAAAAAAAGTTCAACAAATTTGAACTCTAAGCAATTAGTATTAATGGATTTTTTTTCCATTTTTACCTTGAAAGAGAAACTGTTTTTTCCCCGAAATACACGTATGATTTTTCGTTTCCAATATACATACATTTTCAATATCTATAATGTGTAATTTTATGTAAGCCTTTCGAAATTGATTATTCAACTTAAATAATATAAGTCTCTTATGCAAACATATTTTGCCCAAGCCTTGATTAAATTGTTGTCAACAGAGTTAACATTCTATTAATATCTCTTCCTTTCGTTCATTCAAATTCATTGCGTTGCGCTTGAATGCAGTTTACGTAAAGGCCTAATATAAACGTCTCTATTTTTAACCTTTTGTAATGAATTTGAAATTAAATAACTTCCAATTTCAACTCTAAAAAATAAAATTTAATTCTACATTCTACATTCAGACTTGGCTTACCAATGAAATATGTATTTGTGCATGGAAAATACGGAGATACGCATTCTTTAAAATTAACATAGCGACATTTTTTTGACGAATATTTTTAATTTTCAAGGGGAAAATGAGTTTTTGCAAATTTTACTTCAAAACCCATGCTAGTTTTGCAATTTTTAAAGTATTAAGGGTTTTCATTTCAGTTTATTCAGTTTTTTGCACTCTCTCAAAATGGACAAGTAAAATTTTTAAATATTGAGAAATGGTAACGTTATTTCGATTCTTTTGAAGAAAAAAATTCCCAAAAAACCCCACCTTTTTCTCTTGATATTTTTTAGCAATAATAGGTACTAATGTAGTCTACTTACCATAAATTTCCCATTTGGATTTTTTTTTATTTTTGGGAGAAAAAAAATATTTTTGATTTTTTGTTTCAAAAATATTATATCTTCATGTCCAATTAAATAACATTTTTTGGATTTGAAGTAGAGAAAAACAATAAGATACAATAAATGCGAGAACAGTAAGAAAAAATAGAAATTTGTTTCTTTCGAAATACCAAACCGCTGGTGGGCGCGTTCATTATATGATGTATCTTTAATAGTAATCATTTCATGAACACTGTCCTGCCTCATAGATGATTGTTTTCCGATAAAGAAATAATTCTTTGACAAGAATCGGGCTGATATATTTTCTATGATCATGACAGAAGACTGCTATGAAAAGAGTATTTTGGATTGTAACAGGTGTCTGAGGGGATGGAAAAGGAGATTTCGCCTGCTTTTTTTTATTATTTATTGTTTCTTATTTATTTCTCATATCTTATAGCTTATTATTATTTATTGTTTATTTTTCATAGGTCATAGAAGGTTGTTATATAGTTCAATAGATTCATTTCATGAACACGAATAAATTTGATACTTAAAATATTGGTGTAATTCAAAAATTGAGAATTTTTTATCCTTTATATGTTAAACAAATTGACAAAATGTGTATATATTTTAATTTTATCTTATCATAGTAAATACATCAATCGATTCATGTTGCCGAAATAAACCAGTTTGAAACTTATTATGTTGCTATATTTCTTATATTAAAAAAAAATTACTTAGAAACCCCCGTGTTTGAAAAAATTCGGGTTACAGAGCCTGATGGTATTACTGCCAAAACTGTGATAAAAATTCTTAAAATTTCGAATTTTTCAAATTTAAATTCACCAAACTTTCAGGAAAAAAGGTGAGGTTTTTGAGAGAATTTTTTTTCTTTTTTTTTTAAATCGAAATTATTTCATCATTTTTTATTATTTAATTATTTTTTTTTAGATTTAGAAAGAGTGCGGAAATCTAGATAAACAGAAACAGGGAAACCTTCAATATTTCAAAAATTGCAAAAATGGCACGGATTACAAAGTAAAATATGCAAAAAAACTCATTTTACCCTTGAAATTTTGTAATATTCGTAAAAAATGTAAAAATACTGCTATGTCCAGAAAAGTTTCAAATTCAACTATTTACTAATTTGCCAGATTTTAAATATGACGATCTTAAGCGATATAATGAAATTTGAAATTAATTTTATTAAAAGATTTTTAAAAAAATTAATGTCTAGATTTGAAAATATTTCTGTATTTTATTACATTTTAATTTGATAGGATATTCAAATTGAAAAGATTAGAACATTTTTAAGCTTAAAAGTAAAAAAAAAAGGTTTGACATTTTCAAATTGGAGGACTTTCAAATTTAACATTTTGCCAGTTTTAAACATATTTTAATGATTTCAAATGTCCAGAACTCATACATGAGAAACTTGAAATTGTATTCTGCTAAGAAATATATTTTATTGATTTTCTTGCGTACAATTTTAGAAACGTTTAAATTTGATCCTAGTTTGTAATATTAGAAAAAAATTTTATTTATAATTTTTTAATTTTAAATCTTTGACATGGAAATTTCTGATATGTGACATTTATAAATTGGAGAGCATTCAAATTTGACTTTCTTGATTTAAAACTTTCAAATTCTGAAACTTATTAGACACCTCTTTATTTTTTCTAATTGTACTCGTACAATCGCACAGTGGGGCAGAATCCTCAAAATGCGGGCAAAAAAAGTCCTAAACTAATTAAAATGTAACGAAAAGGCAGGTATTATATGTTTTTGAGGTCTCTGATTTCGAATTCCATATTAAAAATGTAAAATTTGAAATGGCGGATACAAAATGGCTGACAGATTCACAAAAAAATATGAGATTTGCCTAAAACTTTGCTAACGGGGGTTTTTGGGATCTTTCTTTACAAATGTCTCATTAAAAATTCAAAATGTGGATGTGAAATTTCGGACAGTTTCACAAAAAAATAATAGTATTTGCAGAGGAATTTGTTATGAATGATTTATTTTAGATCGCTAATTCCGGACTCCGTATTAAAAATGCAAAATTCAAAATTGAGGAAGCAAAATATGTTGGACCATTTTAGGAAAAAAAATTATGGAATTTGCATAAAAATTTGTTATCAAAGTTTTTTGGAATCGCTGATAACGAGTTTCGCATTAAAAATACATAATTCAAAATGGCGGACCCAAAACATCGGATCATCTTACCAAAAATATCGTATAATCGTCATAAACGCCAATTATAACAGATTTTCTGGGTCGTTTCTACCAAATATTTAGTTAAAATTATAAAACTGAATATAGCGCATCTAAAATCGCAGTATTTACATAAGTAACAAATATTTATACTTGATTAAATAGTAGTTATGGAGCGATTTTGTTTCTTTTAATTCCAAATGGATATATAATAAAAAATTGAAAATGCATACGAATTGAAATAAAGTATCCAAGTATTTAACAAACCTTAAAAACACATAAATTTACATAGATTAATCAAATATTTAGGATATTTAAAAATACATATTAAAATTTTTAAAGATTAAATAATATAAGTTAGTGCCAAAAATAAGTTATCTCATTTGATTCCATTTTTTCATTTTTTGAAAATATAATGGAGTTAAGATACATTTTTTAATTCGTTTGAAGTTTAATTGGATAGAATTTTCAGAATAAGTTCACATACCGCAGAAAAAAACAAAACATTTTTCTCAGGGTTGAAAAAATAGATCATAAGGAACTGACTTCTAAAAAGATCACACTGATCTTTTTTTAAATTTCATATTATAGTCTCTTGCTGTATCACTTGCAGACAGTTTTTTAAATTAATCTTATTCCACTAATTCTACATGGAAGTTTCGAAAGTTTTGTTTATCTTGCAGAAATATTTCGGCTCTTACTAATCCTGCAAAATTTAATAATTTTCTTTATGTTAATATTGAGTGTGAAGCTGTTGAAACTGGAGATAGAAAATCTGCGAATAAATAACTATTATAGCGTTGTTTTTCTTTAGATAAAAAAACGTGTTAGAATTAATGCTAATTAAAAATATTGTACCACGTGATTGATTGGTTATATTAGAACGTTATTTTAAGAATTTTAAGTTTATATGGTAAACTTAATAAACAGGACTTTTGGCCATTTTTTGACGATTCTGCCCCACTGTGAATTGGGAGGAACGAAAATTCAAGCTCCTTTCATTTTCGTTACTTTAATATAAAATTAAAGTTAAAGTAAAGAAAACTAAAGCTACTGAAAAATTGAAATATTTCCATTTTTATTGGAACTACCTTATCACAAAAGTTACTTCACAAGACTGAAAATTAGGTCTGGATCGAGGTCTGGATTTAACATTAACCCCAGAGTTTATTTTTCTTTTTCGCCTTCCTGAACTTTCCCTCACTTTCACTCTGCACAAGGCTACCTACTTTTGGTAAAATTTGTGTTTGGAGGGTATCGAGAAAAGTGTAAAAGTGTAAACTGAACTAAAGATAAATTGACTTGACTCGTAAACTTTGGGAAACGTTTTACGTTTAATGCTACCGTAAACTCGTAAAGGTCCCCAGTGAGGTTCTTGAAGAAAAGGCATAGGGAAAAGTGAGTATAGGACTCCCTTACAAATGAGGGTCTACAATAAATAATATTTTTAAATTGGGCCTACTGGGACCATCCTTATTTAGGGTGGCGCATTGCTGGCCTGAAACCAGCAGCTTCAGCTACAGAGGGTTTCGCCTTCGTGAGTGGGTCACTGGGAATTTGGTCTCTTCAAAACTGGGTCGTAAATTTTCCAAATTTACGAACAACCTGGAAGGTCGATGGGCGGATTCCTGTAACCACGAAGTCAGTAGCAGTGGCTGAGGAAAAATTAGGCGAAGATTAAGCCGTTAGAATCCTTCAAAGGAAATTCCTTCTTCAAGAAATGTCTGATCAAAGAGAAAAATGTACAAAAGAACGCGAAATTAAAGAAAGAAGGGATTTTCAAAAATATAATTAGCTTTCTTTGTAGGTTGATTTAGAACCAATCTATTTAGATTCATCCATTTTTCAACATAGAAAAAGGTAATAATCCAAACAACAACACATTTCAAAAAATTGCTAACTTAATCAAATTTTCATACTATATTTAAATAAAAATAGATATAAAGATTGTATTAGTAGTTAATCTCAGTGAAAGCGTTTATTTTCTGATGTTTATAGATGACGCGTTTCGGTACAGATCTGTGTCCTTATCAAATCATTTTTTTTCTTTTAACAAAAGATCGTTGAAGCTAGAAAAACACGATATTTTTTAAATATCATTGTACATGTAGTATTATTTATAACCTAACAAGAAACGAAG
>JAUMHM010000005.1:40609622-40632145 GCA_032362435.1 Melikaiella ostensackeni
TATATTATATATAATTAGCTATAATATAATGAAAATATTCTAATTTAGTGTTAAGCTATTACTTTAGTGAAATTAAAAAATAATTAAAAAGTCACAGATTTGAAAAGAATTGTATGAATTTTAAAATACCCTGGAACCTCGATTTAGAGAGGATCTCGGGTATGGCTTGCTATGACCGTGAGGCTCTTCCAAGAATTTCTACGATGTAAACAGCCAGGGGGAACTGCGTAACTCTGCTGAGCTCACGCGCCTCTCTTTCGGCTCCTTGGACCTTCTCATCAACGAATGCGAGGCCGACGGCAATCCTCTCTCTCGGCCCCTTGGACCCCTCATCGATGACAGCGAGTCAGCTGAAATTCTCGAAAGACTTAAATGAAGGGCTCTTACATTGAGGTTCCAGTGTATATAATGTTCGTAATGACAAATCCTCAATTTGAGGGAAATATTTATTATAAACGTTTCAAGTGTTTTTTTTCGCGCAAAAAAAATTAATTTTTTCACGTTTGTGAAAGAGTGTCAGATGGCGGTGGGAAACCTTTTTCAAAGACTGTGCGCAAAGGGACATTCGTTATGTATTTAGGTACCTGCCACGGTAAGGATGAAGTAGAAAAATCTCAGGAAATCGGTATTGGAGTCGAAAGTGATGAGGGAAGTCAGTTTCTGAGATTTCAATCGGACATTGAAAAACACTTTATTTCCGCCCTCCTCCCTTTTCTGATCGTGGGAATTTCCATACAATTTGAATACATATTTTTCCCACTTCTATTTCCAATCAATTTATTTCAAAGTTTTAAAATTTAATTCCAAAAATCGAATTTTGAGCAAATTTAAGAAATAGTTTACATGAATTGCGCGGCTTTAGTTAATATAAATTTTTTTAAAGTACCCATTATAATTTTACTGTTGTGCATATTACATTTCAAGTCAGCCAACAAAATTGCAGAAAAAAGAATCATCTTTTGAACAAAGAAAGCAAGGATAATAAAAAGTGAGAGAATCCTTTATTTAATTTATTTCGGAGTAGAGATTTCTCTCGAAATAAGATGTGAAATTTTCCGTGCTGTTTCAATATTTTTCTCCAATTCCATTACCCCAACTCTGAATAGATTTTATTCTTATTTTCTCTTTCTGATTTTATTTCTCTTCCTTTCCATCATTCTTTCTTCTATGTTGAGAAAACCAATTTCAAAGTAAAATAAGGGAATCGAATTTACTAGTCTATTTTTTTTATTTCCAGCTCAACCGAAAGCTATTTTCAATTTCACTTTAAGTCTTGCATAAAGTTTACTCTTTCCTCGATTCACTTTTTTTTTCATTTTTTGTAAGCACCCTTAGTTTGCGCAATGGTAATGTGGTTCTAACGCTCCTGGCGTCAAGGACCTTGGCGTCCCTTTAAATTTAAACACTATGGGGAGACATTTAAATCTCCCTATCCCTGTGGGAACGTCCAGCAAAAGTTCGCATAGATACAAGTGAGAGTTTTGAGAAAAAAAAAACAATGAATTTTACCCTTCGGTCCAGACAAGAGAGTTGAAAAAAAGGAAACTGCTTTTTATAAAGTGAAACTGAATCCCTGAAGTGAAACGAGATCTTTTTGACGTTTTGATGAAATGATGTATAATTCGTGTGTAAAATGTAAAAGGGTAGGAGGGGATTTTTTGGTCGGAAAAAAAGTAGGCAGAAATTTGCAATTTTATTTGACACCGGCGTGGTATCATTTTTTCAAACTTATGCGACCTCTAGTCCACTTTTACCGTGTCTCAAAACTAAACATTTATACAAACTTACCAAAAATTCCTTGGCTGGCACAATTTATGAATCGAGTTATAAATTAATAAACATTTAAAGCAGATTTGCAATCTAAACCAACATTTAATGACTGAAATTGCTGACAAAAAAAAAATAACTTTCCAGTATTCTGAAGGCCGTGGGTACGTGTACCGAAATTTCGGTGCGAATAGCTGGATTTTTTCGGTAGGAATACCGGCACCTGTAAAAGGGGATATTTGTACAGAAATTTCAATCCAAATAGTCTGAATTTTTCGGTACATGTAGATACTCCCTGTTCGGAATTATTTCTGTTGAAAATTATATTCTAACTTAGTATAATTTTTTGAATATTAAAATATTTGAGCGATTTTTAAAGAAGTATTTTAAGCTTGTTTTATTGTTTAAACCTATTTATGATCAAATTCATTTCAAATCATTCAGGCCGGCGGGTGACACGTTCAGGTTCAGCTTGTTAATGAAATATGTTTCTGTATGTGGAAAATAAAGAGACATGTATTTTTTTAATTTAGCATAGCGGCATATTTACATTTTTCACGAATATCTTACAAGTTTAAGGGTAAAATGAGTTTTTCACGAATTTCACTTGAAAACCTGTGTAATTTTTGTAATGTTTGAGATATCAAGGTTTATCTTATTTCACCTTATCCAGTTTTTCACGCTCTTTCAAAATCCACGAAGAAAATCAAAAACTAATAAAAAAATTGTACAGTTATTTCGATTTTTTGAAAAAAAAGAAAAAAAATCTCAAAAACCCCACCTTTTTTCTGAAGTTTTCGGGAATAATAGGTACTAATAAAGTCTACTTTCCATAAATTTCCTATTTGGTAATTTTGTGTTTTTCGGAAGAAATTTTTTTTTATCAAAACCTTGTCCTTTTTGCAATTTTTGAGATTTTCAGGTTTTTCTTGTTCCAGTTTGTCAAGTTTTTTTACTCTTTCGAAACCGATGAGAAAAACGAAGAAAGAACAAAAAATGGAAAAGCTATTTCGATTTTCTTAAAAATCAAGACACGAAATTTTCTCAAAACAGCTATCATTTCTTTCGTTGAATTTTTCAGAAATAATAGGTAATATATACTCAACTTTCAATAAATTTTATAACTAGGGTGCATTTGGATTTCGAGAGAAACAAAATTCGATTTTTTTACTGTTCTCGTATTTATTGTATTTTACTTATATTTTTTTACTTCAAATCAGAAAAATTTTATTTTATTGGACATAACGATATAATGCGTCAAAAACTGCTAAGTGGGTTACTTTTTCTTTGAGCTTCTTTTTGGCATCTTCTTTTTCTTTTTCTTCTTCCTATCACTCCTGAAAATTTCAGTTAAAGAAAATGTAGCTGTTTTGAAAATATTTCGTCTTTTAACTTTTCAAAAAATCGAAATAGCTTTATTATTTTTTATTCTTTGTTCGTTTTTCCTATCGGTTTCGAAAGTGTGAAAAAAAAACTCAAAAAACTGGAACAAGAGAAGCCTGAAAATCTCAAAAATTGCAAAAAGGTCAAGGTTTTCGGAAGAAAAAAATTTTTTTCCCGAAAACACAAAATACTAAATGGGAAATTTATGATAAGTGGACTATATTAGTACCTATTATGCCTAAAAATTTCAGAAAAAAGGTGGTGTTTTCGAGAAATTTCTTTTTTTCAAAAAATCAAAATTACTTTACCATTCTGTATTAGTTTTTGATTTTCTTCGTGGACTTTGAACGAGTGTGAAAAACTGGATAAGGTGAAATAAGATAAACCTCAATTTCTGAAAAATTGCAAAAATGGCATGGTTTTTAATGTAAAATTTGCAATAAACTCGTTTTATCCGTAAACTTTTCAAATATTCATAAACAATGTAAAAATGTCGCTATCTTAATTTAAAAAATACGTTTCTCCTTATCTTTTGCGAACAAAAACATATTTCATTGGCAAGCCAATCCTGAACAAGTCACCCGCCGGCTTGCTTAATTTGGAATGGATTCGGTTTTATTGTCCTTTTTTATTTCACTTTTAAATTTGCAACAAAGAGTTCTTTTTAAATTTCGATTAGCGCTGTTCAAAGAAATAAAATTTAAACATAATTGCAAAATACAATACAGCACTTCTTCTCCTTGTCATTTTGAGACTTTAGAAATAAGAAATTTTTATCAGATTTCAGGTGGGAAAACCTATTTTAATTTTTTATTTAACTTCTCAATTTTTTGTAAACTACTATTTCTTTTAAAAATCAATAATTTAGTATAGTAGCTTAGAATCAAGATTATAAGGTCAAATCACAATCCCTTTTAAAAATACAGTGATATTATTTGCAAATACAGTGAATTCAATCATTTTTAAAAAGTTATTTCAATTCCTTTGGTTAGCGCACTTTAAGAATAGATTTTTAAACTAGTTTTACAATTAAAGTCAATAATTAAACAATACTTCTTCTCATACTTAAAATAAAAATCCATACAAACAGCGAAATAAAAATTGCTTTACAATTAAAATTAAAATTTTCGGATTTTCGCACTGAAGAATTTCTTATTACTTTTCTCAAGTGTGGTAATTATTGAAAACAACAGCAAATATGATTTTTAGATATTATATTGGCTTCAGTATAATAATAATCTTAAATTTAAAATTCTTCATGATCATTATCAAATCATTATATTAATTAATCATAAATACTACCATACATAAACCATAAAATTCGCAATCAATTTTGATATTTATCATCCACAAAACAAATTTCTAAATTACACCCCTCATTCAATTCTCCATATTCTCATGATCTGTAAACGAATCTCTAAAGGGGAATCATATTAATATTATGGGTTTTATAGAAAAAAATAAGAAAGAGGGGTGATTGAAAGGAAAAAGACTTCTAACCGATATTCTCAGGTTGATTTCCACCCCCCATGGCCAGTCAGAATGATTTTTGTTCCCAGGAACAGGTAACCCCTACCTGTCGACCCCTGGGCTCTCGTTGAATGTTTAAGGGTGTGTGTGAAACTCTCTCTATATAGAATATCTATGGGCAATATGTGTATGAAGGTTGTAGAGGAATTTAGGATGACGGGACGACGTGGTAACTCGGAGATGAGAGACTCGTGCGAAATTCGCATTTACTTTTGGTTATGGGGTAGGGCGGCCAACGACAGGTATTTCCCATGGGACGTTTCTGGAGCATAATTCCCACAGGATATCACGAGAAACCGGGCTGGGTGATTCTTCGGCTAAACTGGACGTTGATAATCGAGATCAGATTTATCAAGATCTTATTATTTTCTTAATTACTTTTTATTTATTTTAATTTTTTTATTTATTTTATACACCTTGATGAGGAGATTAATTATTACAGGACATTATCGAGGTTGTTAAATTTTACAGGCAGTTTATATTTTTTATGTGGATTCAATAATAATCCTTAATATAGTCAGTAATCAAAGACTTTGTTATTGCTACTTGACCACAGGAAACCGGAAAAGCTGGAAATTTATAGTGCATTTATTTATTACATTTAGGGGTCATCCATAAAAGCCTTACGTAATATGTGAATGACCCCTTACGAAAAAATATGACTGGAAAATAATGACAGGAAACGTCTCAATTTTTTCCTGTCGTTTTTCATCTGTGGTTGCAGAAAAGTGCAGAGGAGTGAAATGGGACATTACTAACTAAAAGCTTTAAAAATAAAGATTTTAGTATTTGGGCCTTCAAAGCTAAAATCTCAGATCTATTTTCTATGATCATGCTAAAAGACTACTATGATAAACTTCTTTATTGAATAAGAACGCAATACCTGAAAATGATCGTTCAATATTCATTTACTTACAAAATTTATATTGGAAGAAAAATTATATTTTGCATATTCATCTGTGATTCATGTATGAATAATTATATCTAGATTATTAAGTATTAATTGTTGAGGATATAAGGGAGGGTTAATTATGATAATTAGACATGGATTATATTCTTCAAGGTTATTTTGTTTAGTTAATATCAATTATGAACGATTATTAAGGCGTAGATTATTATTAAATAAAGGTATAATAAATATTATTCCTCCAATAAGATAATTATGATTTATTTCATGTATTTTTAATGAAAAATGAAAATGATCATCCATTCAATATTCATTTACTTACAAAATTTATATTGGAAGAAAAATTATATTTTCTTAAGTTGTTTTTTTGTTATGGAATATGACAAATTTTTAATTTTTAATTTCAGTCTCTTCATAAATTTCCAAGATCACAGATATCTCCCGGATAAATAATTCTATAAAAGAATTATTGAGTCAGAGGGGTTGAAAAGGATATTTTGGATTGTAAAAGGAGTCTGAGGGGGTGTAAAAACTAAAAAGGGATTTTGGATTGCAAATGAAGATTCCATGCGTTTTTAATTATGTATTGTTTCTTATTTATTTTTTATTTCTTATTACTTATTATTATTTATTGTTCATTGTTTATTTTTGATAGGTCATATAAGCTTTTTATATAGTTCAATAGATTCATTTCATGAACAGGAATAAATTTTGTACATACTTAAAATATTGGTATTATATGTTATTAATATTAATAACATATTAATATATAATGTATTAATTGATAATATTAAATATTAATATATTGGTATTTCAATAATTGAGAATTTTTCATCTTATAAGCGTGAAACAAATTGAAAAATCTGTATATCATAATTTTATTTTGTCATATGGGCCTATAAAATACATCAATCGATTTTTCTCATCATAACGAATAAATTTAGTAATGCAATTTTAGTATAATCCCAAAATTAGGAAAGTTTTTCTCTTACAAACGTTAGAAAAATGTACAAATCTGTATACATCATAACTTCATTTGATCATAAAGTGCTTCTAAATACATTAATCAATTTATGCTGTCAAAATAAAAAAAATTGGTGCTTATTATGTTGATATATTCCTAATATTTAAAAAAGAATTGTACTTATAAACGAAAAATTAAAAACTGAAAAAATTCTTAAAGATGAAAATTTTTGTATGGAGATAGCTATAAACATTCTATGAAATTATATCAACTAAATACTACCCCGTGTTTGAAAAAAAATTAGGTTACAGAGCCTGGTATTATTACCAATACTGTGATAAGAATTCTTGAAATTTCGAATTTTTCAAATTCATTTTTTGTCATTCTAACGATATTAAAAATTTAATTAATGAACCTCAACCTTTTTTGTTAAAAAACGATGTATTTCATGAAAATCTATGTATAACATTTTTTTCCCCTAATATAATCAAAATTGCAAAAAAAATCACATCTAAAACGATTTTTGAAAAAAAATTTGAAACTGAAAAAAAAATTATTCTTATTTGATCATTCTGATCCGGCTCTAAGCTTAATAAATAATCGGCATTATTTAGGAGTACAGTCCTAGTTACCATAAGAGGAATATTGTTGACACACACACACACACACACAACATGTGTGTCTGATTTTCAGACTCCTGAAGTCGAATTATGTGGAAATGAATTAACCAAATCCGGAAGTGGATTAACTGAATCCAAACTTCAAACTTGTCAATCGGAATTTGAAATTTCAAAAATTTTTAAAACTTTTTCAAAATGATACACGATAACATTTTGAATTGGAAGTATTTAATGGAATAACTTTTAAACTGCAAACCTTTCAAAATTTCATATTCAAGTATTCGAAATTCAAAATTCTCAAAATACACTTAAAATATAATGATGCTGAATTTGAAGCTTTTTGTATTGCAGATTTCAAAATTAATAAAAGTTAATTTAAGCCTCTCCAAATTAAGCACGATTTCAAATTGAATTGGGATACGAAATTGATGAACATTGAAGTTTAAAAAACAAGTTTTCTATCACTATAATGTAACTTCCAAAGTAAATAATTTAAAAATTGAAATAATATTACTTAACATTCAAAAGTTTTTGGCTGGTTTCCACAAAAAATTATTTGTCCTTCGAATCTTTAATCTTTTCTTTTTTGCTATTTTTAGAGTAAGTAATAAATTTCAAAGATTTTTATTTTTGAATGGATATAATTAGTACGTTTGAACAATTTATACGACTGCTCAAAAATGAAAATTATGATTGATGCATGCACTGTGCCATCATTGCATTTGTTGAAGTGCAAACGTTGTAAAAAAGAGAAATATTAGCCTTACTCATTTTTGGGTAATCAATTCCTGTTATAAATTAAAGAGCCTGGCTGCCTGGCGCCAGGATTTAAACTTTTTAACGAAATAAAAAGTATGATCATTAGATCATAATATATGCAAAGAGAAATAATGTTTTATTTTAATATAAAAAACTAAAGTTATAAAAACTTGTTTTTTAAGCGGGTACCGTATTCATATGGAATCAAAAGTCTTGTAGAAAAAAAATTAATACCTAAGTATCGCTCATTTCTTTAAAAAATTGTAAGCCCAATTTTCTCAAATTCCCCGTTCCAAATTTTTTAAAACTCTTAGTCATATAATGCAACAATTTCATTTCTGCTAAACGAGTGGCAAAAGTTGAAAACTTGAAAACCTGTCTTTTTTTTTAAAACTAAATTTGTACTTTAATAGAGAATATCACATTTTTTTAAAAATATATAGAAACTAAACAATGATTCTTCGGAAATTTTGTACCAGAAAGATATCAAATTATTGTGAGGTAATACTTTTGCACCTGCAGTTGATCACAGCAGGTGCAGTTTAATCGAGTTCAGGAGCGTATAGGTTTTAGTATTGAATTTTTTTCACTAGCTACAAAAAAACCTTTAACAAACCTTTTTTTTATTTGTTCTGAGAGTATGATTTGGAATCTTTATTGAATAAAAAGGAAAAAAAAATGAATTTACTGCATGGATACAATGAATTTTACAGTATAAATATAATGTATTGTATTTAATAATTGTTACAATTATTAAAGGTTCTTATTTCACTAAAGTAAGAAAATGAATAAATTGATTCTGTAATCATTTTCCAACTTCATGAGAGCAGAGCAATTCATGCAAAATTTAAAAATGTCTTGTTGACTCCATTTTCATAAGAATTTCATTCTAGACAGATAAAAGAAAAATCTCCCTGAATATTGCCTCTCAAGAAACTTTTCTCTGCGGAAAATCCAATTTTAAATCTCACGAAAGCGAAGATATAGTAATAGTATGTCCTCCATGAAAGATTTATGGAAAAAAGTAATTACAAAGTTCTCGAGAATAATAAAATCCATAAAGAACTGATGTTACGTCTCGTAAGAGTTTCCAACTCTTTTACATTTGGTACTGTAATCTTCGAATCTTAAGAAAGGAAAACGCAACAAAAAAAGTAATTAATAGAGAAAAGAATATCCCATTATTTTTTAGTAAGATTATTTCCATATTAAAGAAAGGTAAAAATTTACGGTCATGCACCAGATTGTCACGTGACCAATTACATGGTATTATTTTCGCTATAGTGCGCTTGTAACATATCTTTACCACATAATATAATGAATAATATAACATAAAATAATATTAAAAATGAGATACAAAAATAATTTCAATAATAAGATGTATTTTACTACTTAATAATATTCAGGTTGAGTGAAAATGTGAATTCTACCTAGAGTGGCTTTTCAATTTCAAGGTGGAGTTAATTAAATTTGAATTTTCCTGTTTTGGGCTATAAATCACTATGGCTCTGGATATTGATTTCCTTTATATTTAATAAGGAGATGATCAGATTTGGGATTTTTTTAAATTTCATAAATTCCCCACTAAGAGTCCTTTGGATGACTTAATTTGCCAAAACATCATTTGAAGAGTCCTTTGGATGACTTAATTTGCCAAAACATCATTTGTCAATGGCAATCCGTTTTCGAAAAAATCGCCTTTTTTTAAAGATTTTTTTTAAGGATTAAAATTTTTATTTATTGAATTCGCATGTAAAATTATGTACATTAATTTTCCGACAGTTGAATTTTCAACTGTCGAAAATTAAAGAAAATTGAAAATTGAATTTTCAACAGTTAAATCATTATATAAAAAACGATTATAGGATAATCACCCTTGATATCTTAAAAATCGCCCGAAATTTCATTGAAATCCATGATAAGTGTTTGTTTAAAATAAAATAAATTAAATTTATTCCCTACAGTTCTCCAGAAATCCCTTGAAATTTTACAAATCTCCTAAAATATTTAAAATATTTGGAGCTCCTATAAAATGCCTTAAATCTTGCGAAATTCTTTGAAATTCCTTGAAATCTTTGTAAATTCTTTACGTATTTTTCTTTTGTATGAAGAGATACAGAGGTAAAAAAAATTTATCGCAATATTTTTATACAGTTTTCAAAATGCTTACACCGTTAACAACTTCAAATTAGAAAATTATTTATTATTTTACAATTATTTAGACGGTATTATTGGACAATTTCAAATTTAAACCTATAAAATGGACCAATTTCTAAGTTATCAATTGTAAATCTAAGTTCTGCAAATATGAATAATTTTTTATTAAATATTTAAAAAACGTAACTACTTAAAATTTAACAATATTTGACTGTAGAAGAAAAGTTAAACGATTGTCAAAATGAAACATTTTAATTTTATTATTTCAAATTGTAATCGAAATTTTAAGTGATTTCCAATTACATGAATGAACTATAAGCATAAATATACTTAAGCAGTTTAATTGAATCTAAATTCAAAAATTTAGAGAATTTAAAAAAAATGTAAAAAAACTGAAAATATTAAAATCTTCAAAGAATTTCGAAAATTAGGCATATTATTTAAATTACGAAGAAAAATAATTTATTGCGATTTTTGCAAAGCTCTGAGAATTAAGAATTTTTTAATCTTCATTTATTTCAGGGCCTGGTCATTTAAAGGGCCAAAATCTTCTATTTTTTTTGTAGGTAAATTTTGTGTGCAATAAAGTTTCTATATGCTCAAAAAACTTTAGGATATATTGCAAAGCTTTTAAATATTATTTTGGTTAAAAATTAATCTTTTGCGATTCAAAATTATATTATTTTTTGAAAATTTAATTATTTCGTTGAAAAGTCAACAAATTTCTTAAAAATTCATCCTTTTTGGTTGAAAATTTGTTTTTGTGGCTTACAAATTCAACTATTTTAGAAAATTAACTTTTTTGTTGAAAATTCAACTGCTTTGTAAAAAATTCGTTTCTTTTTGCCTTAAAAATTCAATAATTCGGTTGAAATTTTTTTTCTTTCTTGACTGAGAAAGCTTTCTTCGTTGAACATTCAACTCTTTTGGTAGAAATTTTATCTTCTTTGGTTAGAAGTGCAACTGATTGGTTGAAAATTAATCGGTTTTATTTGAGGATTCAACTATTTTTTTGAAAATTCATTTTTTGTGTTGGAAATTCAACTGATTGATTGAAAACTAACATTTTTTTTCAAAATTTATATTCTTGGGTTAAAATTAAAATGTTTTGTAGAAAATTGAACACTTTGGCTGCATTTTTTTCCTTGGTTAAAAATTCAACTCTTGTTGAAAATTCGTCCTTTTGGTTTGAAAATTCTTAAAATTTTTTCAATTTAAATTCTTAACTTCAACAGTCAGTAATAAACAAATAGTAAAACAAAAGCATTTCAAAACCAGTTGAAACGCAGCAATTTCATGCTGAAGAGGCGGAAGAACAACATTAGAAAGCCAACTTAATTTATTATTACAGATTGTGCTGAAATTTTGAGAAATGGTTCAAAAGATATAAGGGCGTTTGGGTTTTTATTTTGTTCAAAGAAAGCAATTTTATTAATTAAATTTTAGCCAGGGCACTAACGCCCTGTTCTCGGTTACAATCCAGTTCCAAATTAATAAAATTGCAGTATTTGAACAAACTAAAATCTCAAAAGGACCAGATAGACGTGCCCTTTATATATATTTAAAACCACTTCTCAAAATTTCGGCACAATATGACTATATATACATTTTTTTCGAATTATAAACCCGCCGAATATAATACCATGTAATTGGTCACGTGACACTTTGGTACATTTCGAAATGAGAATTTTAGCATGGTTGGAAACTTTGAAAAATTAGGAGCATTCTCTTCAAAATAGTATTACTTCTTTTTCTAAATTAGTTCTGAATAATTAATGTTACAAATTATTTAAAATATTAATTTGAGTTGATTAAGCTCAAAAGTTTGGCAAAAAATTATTTTACTTCTATAAGCATAATCTATATTCTATAAACTAACGAAATCTAAAAAACCGCTTTATTTTACATTTTTCAGATGCTGCCGAGAGATTATTAACGTTACTGGGAGTGGATGAAAACGACGACGACTTTTCATCCGAGGACGAAGGGGTTGAAGTCGACCTGGACGAATCCGATGACGAGGATGAACCTCGAAATACAAGATTGCTCCAACAGTTAGCCGCCTCCCTAGCACAAGAATTAAAATTTGCTCAGAGGCAAAATGTAATTTCTTCATCAAGAACACCCCAAAGTCGATCGACTTTTGAACCCCGGGAGTTCCAGAAGGAAATTCAGTGTATGGATCTAGGTCAGGATTCAATTTTTCTGAACCAGCAGGATCATCAGAATGAAAAATATAGTGGCTTCTCTAGTGAAAGTTCTAAAGGAAAATCGCTAGAAAATCCAGGGACTTATTCCTGTCCACCTTATGAGTTCAAGACCTTTGGGACTCAATGTTTTGAGTCTTCAGACCTCGAAACTTCCAGGACGACGTGTCTTTATTCTCGAGTTAGTGTAGATGGACTAGAAAAATTGAAGGAGGAAAAATTATCGAATCAGGAAACGAATTCAAGTACTTGGAATGCTGGTTGGGATGCATGTGCTTCTGAGGCTTTGCGGTACCTTGTTGAAGATGAAGGTCTTCCACCTCATCATCCGACGATTGTGGCTATGAAAAATCATCTTGATCTGCAGAGGGAACAAGCCTTCGTGAGGTACATGGTCTAATAAGAAGAATTTTAAGATTTGTAGGTTTTCTATTTTTACATTTTTTATAGTTTTACATATTTTATATCTTTATTTATTTGTTTATATTCGCTGTGCACGGTACAATAGTCCAAGTGCAAAAAATCAGACCTCACAGTCTGGTCCATATTTTCCCTCTTATTTGTAAAGATTTTTTTATATTGGCATTAGGATCTAGAATTTTTATTTTATTTTATTTTATTAAATTTTTAAAAAATTTTTATAAGCAACAAGCTTTTCAAATAAAACGAAATGTAACACGATTCGTCCTAGGACCTAGGCTGACTCACTGGACTTGACAGTAAGACAATGTGAGTCAGCCCTGCCTTACGAATTTAATTGGTCTAGAATCCATTATATTCTAAATTTTCAATTGATTTTGAGATTAACTTTCAATTTTCATAAGTTTTTAATTAATGTTATATAAGACGTTTCGGCCACGGATAGAGGCCGAAAATTAATTTTAGTGACATAAATTTTATGTTAAATGTTCAGTAAAAACAAACTTTTTAATTAGGTAACATAGAACATATTAGGCGTCTTGGCCACGGATAGGGGCCAAATTTTATTTTTAGTGACATAAATTTTATGTTAAATTTTTAGTATGAACACATTTTTCAATTAGGTAACATAGAACATATGAGGCGTCCTGACCACGGATAGTGGCCGAAAAAAAATGAAAATATTTGAAGACATATCCTATCTCTCTCCCTCTCCTTCCTCCAACACTCTGTGTTACGCGACCCGCTGCAATAGGAGAAGGGGTGTTTCAGATTAACATGTCTCTTAGGAATCGCATTAATTATTATACTTCTTGACTAAGATATATAACAGCACCCACACAATTTTAATATTCAAGGGAAAACCAAATTTTAAAAAATGTTTTTCTAAAAGAGCTAGCTTTCTACTTTGAGACAGAATCGTCCGACCTGAAGTCGCGTAAAGAACTGCGAGTTGTAAGAATTAAAATGAAATTTCGGCCCCTATCCGTGACCGAAATAAAATTAAATTTCGGTTCCTATCCGTGGCCAAAATGTCTTATATCATATTAATTTAAAACGTACAAAAATTAAAAATTAATTTAAAATTCAGAATAAAATGATTCTAGATCAATTAAATTCTGAAGAGTATAAGGCAGGGCTGATTCACATTACCGTACGGACGATTCCGGTCAGTCAGCCTAGGACGAAACGTGTTCCGTTTCATATTATTTAAATAGCTTGATGCTTAATGCTTATGAGAATTAAAAAAAAATGTAAATAAAATAAAATAAAAATTCTAGACCCTAATGCCAATATAAAAAAATCTTCTTTACAGTTTTATATTTTGAGTCAATTAAAACTGATTTCTTTTAAAAACCAGCAAAGATGTCATTTAACAATTCTCTTTTATAATAATCGGTGGGGAAATTGTATTGATTACCCCTACATTTTTTGTTGACCCTATAGTACCAAATTTTCAAAATTTTGTTTCGTATAAATATCAATCGCTTTCAAAATATAAAATATTAAATGTTAATTTTGAGCGTCTCTGTGTGGACATTTTTTTATTTTGAAGACTTGACATTTAAACTACTTCAAGTTGAAATAATTGAACGATTCCAAATTCTTAAAATTTCAAGTTGTCTACAACTTCCGAACCTTAGTTTAAAAATATGATTTGTACGATTTTTAAAGTATCGTTTCTTCAATTTTTAACTGATAATTATTCAATTTTAAGAGCCTTTATTTACAAATATTACAATCGTGTACACATCATATAAAATGTTGTAATTTCTCAATTTTGCTTTGTTTCAATTTTCAATACATCTGTTTTTAAATATAAATCTATTCGTTTTCTATACAGTCAATTTTAAATTGCTCAATTTTAAAAGCTTCTAATTTTAAACTGATAAATTTGAATTTTTGAAATCTTTTTGGCTAATTTTCTTTTTTCTTTACTTCAAGAAAGCTGATTCAATTTATTTTCAATCTGTAATTCAAGTAAACTCGAGTAACGCTGTATTTGAAGACGTTTTGAAACTGCCACTAAACTACGTGACGAATTTGGAGAGGGGGGGGGGGGGATGCCGCGCCAAAAACTACTATTCCCTTTTTTTAAGAATTCTTTTTTTTCCCTGTTTTCAAGAAACTTCCCCTTTTTCTCGTCTCTTCACTTAAATACGAACTGAATTAATAGAACCCAATAATAAAATCTAACTATGTAT
This sequence comes from Melikaiella ostensackeni, assembly GCA_032362435.1. Lineage (NCBI taxonomy): Eukaryota > Metazoa > Arthropoda > Insecta > Hymenoptera > Cynipidae > Melikaiella > Melikaiella ostensackeni. Next base: position 40,624,541 of record JAUMHM010000005.1, read on the forward strand.
GGTTTAAAGTTAGGTTTATTTGGTTGAATAGTCTACTATTATACTTTTGGTCCAGAATTCATCTCGTTTCGTTAAGAATTTGACTATTTAGTTGAAAATTTAATTATTTTGTTAAAAATGCAACTATTATATTGAAAAATCAACTTTTTTGGTCAATAGTTCAACTAGTTGGTTGAAAGTTAAACTACTGGTGTTAAAAATTCATTTTCAAAAAGACATTTTCTTGGTTCAAGATTCAACTATTTGGTTGCAAATTCATGCATTTTGTTGATAATTCGTCTTTTATGGTAGAAAATTAATCTTCATGGTTGAAGAATCGACTTTTCGGCTGGAAATTCAACTACCATATTTGGTTGAATATTGAACTCATTTGTTAAAAATTCGTTTTTTTTTAATTCATCATTTGAGTTGAAAATACAACTGCTTGGTTAAAAAATAATCTATTTTGGTTGAGGTTTCAATTACTTTGTCAAAAATTGGTTTTATTTGGTTAAAATATTAACTATTACCTGTTTCGTTGAGAATTCATATTTTTGGTTGAAAGATAAACTGCGTGGTCTAAAGATGAACTACTTCGTAAAAAATTCATTTTTTTTGTTTGTTGAAGATTCATGATTTTGTTGAGAATTCAATTATTTGTTTTAAATTAACCTTTTGTTGACAATGAATATTCTCGGATTAAAAATTCAAATGTTTTGTAGGAAATTCGTCTTTTTGTCTTGAAAATTCAACAATTTAGAAGAAAACTCAACTATTTGGTTAAAAATTAAACAATTTATTTGAAAATTGAACTAATTGGTTACAAATGAACTTTTTGTAGAAAATTCATATTTTCCGGTTGAAAATTAAACTGTTTTGTAGAAAATTCTTCTTTTCTGCTTGAAAATTCAACAATTTGGCTTAAAAATTTAATATTTTGTTGAAAATTCGTTTTTTATTTAGTTAAAAATTAATTCTATTATCTGTAAATTTATCCTTTATAATTTGAAAATTCAACTATTTCGTAGAAAATTCATGTATTTTGTTGAAAATTCATCTTTTTCATTGAGGATTCAAAAATTTTGTTAAAAATTTGTATTTTATGAGTGATTTCATGAGTGACGAGACAAAAATTTGAAATAATAATTTAGGTAACTGTTGTTCTCACTTTTTGTATTATTAACAAATACTTCTTTGAATACTGTAGTATCGACAATTATAAGAGAAAACTACTAAAGAATTATTTCAAAAATTTTCAGTGAAGAAAATGAAAAATTTTCTGCACGGTTTGATTCAAGTATTCTCTAAATAAATCAAATTTAATTTGAATTCCCAAAATATCAAATATTTTTCTTTTTTTTCAGGAATGGACTCCACTGATCTGAGAATCTGAGACATTTTCCTAAACGCTTATTAAATATATAATAGTCGAAGGTTCATGCGTCATATAAATGCTGGATCGATATGGACGTTGAGAGTCGAAAGGGGCTGTGCACCTTCTATTAAATGACTGGATTATCATCATAAGTCTTTGCTTCCTAAGTTTTATGATGAAAATTAAAATAGGAAATACTCTTTAGGTGTTTGTCTTTTTTAAAAATATTTTTTGCATCCTCTTCCTCGGAATTCAAATTAGGACTTAAGATTGGTGCTTGGTGCTATTTTATTTATCAGAAGAAAAAGTGTATAATGGTGATTAATCATTTTTCATAAGTACAAAATAAACATCTTTCAATTTAAAATCATTTTTTTTTATAAAAAATTTTTTAAATTTGAAAAATATTAACAAAATTATTATTATTATTTATAGAAGACAGGTATAAATAATAAAATATAAAAAATACAAATATTATATAGATTCTACCACTAGATGAAAAACTTCTATGTGTTTAGATTCTTTTTCTCAAACGGTTGAAGATTCGATTTCTCCAAAAGCATCTGTTTCAAGTCCTCCTTTTGGTATTCGAAGAAGGAGCGATAAGACTACTTCGGATCACCTGTCGCGTGACAAAGCAGATGTGGAGTAACGGAGAATGGAATATCTAAAAAAAACTAGTATTACCCAAAATATTCAAAAATTAATACTTAAATAAGAACAATATTTAAATAATAAATGAAAGGTCTTAAATATTAATTTTCGAATATTTTAATATTTATAGCTAGGACGTCAAAACGTAAAAAATCATGTTGACTTAAATTTTTGTTGTCTGAACTTAAGCGTACGTAACTAGAAAAAATTAGTAGTTAAAAAAAATAATGTTATGTGAAAAAAAATCGAGAATTGGTACTGAAAAATCTTGGCTTTGAATGAATTGATGTGAATGAAAGTATTTTAATGTAAGTGGAGGAATGCATTTGTGTTAGTGAAAAACAAATTGGATAATAAAATTTATTTGAGCAAATTGTGAAATTTGAATACAATTGTAGGGCAAACACCGATTTTCGAAACAAAACGATTTCGTTTCGAGAATTCGAATTCAAGTTCCCTTCATTTTTAATTTAAAGAAATGTCTTGTATATAGAAATTATTTAATTTTGTCGGGTAATTTTTATTATTACACTTGAAGTATAGTGGAAAATATAGTTATTTTAATCAAATATTCGAAGTTAATAATCTTGCCTGTTATCATCGATTGAAAAAAAATTCGAATCTGAGCGGCGTTTCATTGATCACGAGAGCTCGATCAGGAGCCAATCACTGAAAATATCGCTTTTGAATCATCCAAACGCACCTATTATTTGGCTATACAAATTTTGTACACAATTATTTCTCACAAATTTATCAATATTTTAATGCCGGAAATTTTTTCAATTTAATATTTTAAATGGCAGGAAAATTTCGTCGAGTCAAGATAGAGTTGCCAATGCAAATTATTTTATATCCTGTGTTATCTGAAGTTTTCTAAATTTATTTTGAAAATGAAACTTTTGTAACTCAAAGTCCTTCTAAGAAAAATAGTTGCAGTATTCGATTATTCTTTATTATTCAAAAAATGAGTATCTTAATATATTTAAAGATTTTTTTTAAGTAAAATAAATTGAGATTCTAATTGGAAAATATCAAAGACTTTTAAATTGGCAATTCTCTCATGACATGTGTACATATGTATGATATGGCTTTAACTTATAATCATTGTTACTTTTACAATAAATTATTGTAGATAATATTGACCAGTAGGTAATAAATGATCATTTAATTAATTTGATCTCATCGTTCTATGATTTATTTTCTACTTTCCAATTTTCCAAAACGTTTTCCAACTTCGATTTTCCCCAATGTGGTGGCATTGAACTTGACCAAATTTTAATTGAAATAGAATTCGTATAAATAATTTGAAAAAGCTTCAGAATAATATTTTGGGAACTTAGTAATTAATCGAATTGCCAAATTTTATCGATTTTAAAAACTGCTCAATATTGGAATTTACCTAATTTAAAGTGGTTCAAACTTATGTATACTTAATTTTGTAAGATGGTTTAGAACCAATCTATACAGATTATTCCATTTTTCAAAATAGAAAAGGGTAATAATCCAAACAATCACACATTTCCAAAAATTGCTAATTTCATTAACATTCTTCGAACAATATTTAAACAAAAACAAATGAAGCGTGCTCTACAATAGTGCATTTTACGTCATTTGTCATAAGGGTCATCTAGTATGTGAATATAAGTACAAAATGATCTTTACGGCAAGTGGCGTATGATGAACGGTTGTAGAGCACACTTCAAACATCTTTTGATACATTGAATAAAACATTAATGACTTAATTTAAAAAAATCTTAATGGTCTTCATAGGCAACCCTGCAGATTGGAAATAATCTTGAGCAACAGTTTGAATTTTCTCATTTCGTCGACTTTTTTTACATTCTCATCTCAATGAGAAGGTATTGGTCTCGTTTTCGTCTCGGTTCATTCCTCGTTTTCTCTCGTTTTCTCAGCCCTATTCCTCGTTTTGATTCGTCTCGTTTTGACTCGTCTCGTTTTGACTCGTCTCGTTTTGACTCGTCTCGTTTTGACTCGTCTCGTTTTGCCTCGTTCCGCGTTGTCCTTCCCGTTCTCGCTCGCTTGAAATATTATTACGTATTATAATTGTTTAACCATTACTGGTTAAATTGATATCAAACACGACTATGTTTCGATTTTCTTGAAGATTCAATATCACTGTATTAGCATCTTATTTTTTTCTTATTCAATATTTATTTCCCCAATTATAAAAATAAAACATATGAAACAGAGAGGCAGAAAAGATAACTATATTTTTGAGTCATTTTGAGTTTTCTTAATTTAACACTAACTTAATTTCAAAAATATTTCAAAATAGGATTTTTAGATTATGTGGCATCTAACTTCTATTACTGAGAAATAAAATTAATTTGTCGGGTCATTTAAAAACCCGATTGCTTTGTAATTTGATAGATTATAATAAGTGCATACCTACTCGATGTAGATTGTAGATTCATACATAAAGTACCTTTCACTATTACATATTGTTAAAGCTTAACATTTTTTCACTGGCAGTAATCAAAACTGAATTGAAAATTAAAGCACTCAAAGTGGAACTCTTTTGAATTTCAAATTTTGAAAATTGAAGGTTAAAAAATATTTAGTTCAAACGCTCAATAATTTGCGTGTATAAAGTGGAAACTTTCAACACTTTTTAATGGAACAATTTCAAATTAAATTCCATTAAACGCTATCACTTTCAATGCTCTAAATTGAATAATGAATCGATAAATTTATAAATGTTCAAAATTATACAATTCTAAGCAATTTCAAATTAGAAAAATCAAAAATTGAATGACTCAAACGTTTTTTAACTGAAAATTTCTTAAACTAAAGGTTAAATTATTTTTTAAGTCGTTGTAAATTAATGATTGTTCAATTGTTACTTAAACATCGAAATTCAACACTTTCACTTGAAAATGTAAAAATTTTAAAAATGGAAAAATTGAAATTTTAATGTTCAAAGTTTTTGATTTATAAACTTATTTGAAATGAAAAGTCAAATATTGCTAAATATTAATTGTTTTTCTTTTAATTAAAAAATTTCAAATTGAACAAAAGCGTTTAATTATCAGTCTATTAATTTGCAATTATTTTAAAACTGAAAATAATTGATGAAGTTTCAATCGAACGTTCACATTGGTTTAACTACCAAGGCTTTCGAAATGATACAGTTAAATTTTTAACGTAAAAATCTGCAATTTGTTTAATTTTGAACAGATTCAAAATCGTCGTAAAATCAATTATTGTTCAATATTTAATACCCAAACTACAAGTTTAAAAATTATTAATTACTTAATATTTACATTGAATCAATTTAAAACGTTTTTTATTTTTATTTTGACCAGTTCCGTTCAATTTTACTAACAGTATTTTTCACGATTAAAAAAACTACTTATCCTCTAAAAAGTACTGAATGAAAAACTTGTTGATCTTTTTAAGGCCAATAATTTATTTTTGTAATATTTTTTTATATCTCATGATTTTTGGCGGAAAAATTTAATTTATGATTTTTTAACAGAATTTTTCAGGATTGCAACGAAAACTACTCATCCTATAAAAAAATAATTGATAGAGAATTCATAGATCTTTTTAAGACCAAAAAGTCTACATTTTAACATTTTTTCGTATCTCTCATAGTTTGGCCAGAAAATATAACTTTTTAATTTTCAAAAGGCGTTTTTTAATGGACAAAACCAGAACCGTTGATCAAAAATGGCTGTTTAACAGGCTCGTATTTTCTTTTTATGCCTTAAACAAGTGTGCCAAAGCGCTGTCTAATCCGATAATTTTTTCGAAAATTTTCTGCGGGAAAAAATTAGTTTTTGATTTTCTTGCAGTATTTCTCACGATTAAAAGGAAAACTACTTACCCTATCAAAAAGTGGTCAATGGAAAATTTGTAAATCTTTTGGAGGAAAATAATTTTTCTATGTAATATTTTTTTATATCTCACGATTTTTGGCGGATGAATTGAATTCATGATTTTTTAACAGTATTTTTCACGATTAAAACGAAAACTACTCATTCTATCAAAAAATTGTCGATGGAGAATTTGTAGAGCTTTTTGAAGTCAAAAATTCTATTCATAAAAATTTTTTTTGTATCTCGCATAGTTTGGCCCGAAAATTGAATTTTTTAATTTTAAAAGACGTTTTTCAATGGATAAAACCAGCACTGTTGATCAAAAAACGGCTGGTTAACAGACCCGCATTCTCTTTATATGCCTTAAACAAGTGTGCCAAAGCGCAATTCAATCCGATAATTCTTTAGAAAGGTTTTGGCGGGAAAAAATTATTTTTTGAGTTTTTTACAGTATTTTTCACTATTAAAACAAACCCACTTACTCTATCAAAAAGTGGTCAAGAAAAAATTTGTAAATCTTTTTGAGACCAATAATTTTTCTATGTAATATTTTCTAATATCTTACGATTTTTGGCGGGAAAATTAAGTTTATGATTTTTGAACAGTACTTTTCACGGTTAAAACAAAAACTACTTCTTCTATCAAAAAATTGTCAATAGAGAATTTGTAGATATTTTTAAGGCCAACAATTCTATTTATTAACATTTTTTTCGCATCTCGCATAGTTTGGCCGGAAAATGGAATTTTTTAATTTTCAAAAAGCGTTTTTCATGGATAAAACCAGAACCGTTGGTCAAGAATGTCTGGATAACGAGCCTGTCCTTTCTTTTTATACCTTAAATAAGTGTGTCAAAGCGCAATCCAATTTGATAATTCTTTCGAAAGTTTTTGACGGGAAAAAATTATTTTTTGATTCTTTTTACAGTATTTTTTACGATTAAAACGAAAACCACTAACTTGTCAAAAAGTAGTCAGGAAAAAATTTGTAAATCTTTTTAAGGCTAATAATTTTTTTCGTTATATTTTCTTATATCTCACGATTTTTGGCGGGAAAATTGAATTTATGATTTTTGAATAGTATTTTTCATGATTAAAACAAAAACTACTCATTCTATCAAAAAGCTGTCAATAGAGAATTTGTAGATCTTTTTAAGGCCAAATTAAGGCATCTTGTATAGTTTGGACAGAAAATTAAATCTTTTAATTTTCAAAAAGCTTTTTTCATGGATAAAACTAGAACCGCTAGTCAAAAATGGCTGGTTAACGAACTTGTCCTTTCTTTTTATGCCTTAAACAAGTGTGCCAAAGCGCAATTCAATCCGATAATTCTTTCGAAAGTTATCGTGCTCACAGACGACGGATGACAAATAGACGGACACCGGCGTAAAAACCGTTTTTTCTCACACAGGTGGTTTCAAACCGTGCAGATTTGACGAAAATTGAGAAAGTGATTTTTCACATAAAACCAATGAAAGATCAGAATGTAAAGGTTATCTTCATGATTTACGATTAGTTCTATAAAAAAATGTTTAAGAGCAATTTTATTTGACCGTTTAAAAGCACATATTCTACTCTTTTGACTTTTTTCTTATCTTGCGTGGTTTGGCTCAAAAATGAAATTTTAAATATTCCAATACCATTTTCCATACTTTCAGAGCAAACTATGCTTCCTACCAAAAAATGATCACAGAAAAGCTTATAGGTCTTCGTTAAAGCAACAATTTTGATATCTTAACCCTTTTTCGTATCTCGCGT
>JAUMHM010000005.1:40635205-40651222 GCA_032362435.1 Melikaiella ostensackeni
TGTTCTTGCACCCAACCGCTCAATTGCTTATACGTTTATTACTTTACAACGTTAATAATAATCGTTGGATTAAAATTTATTATTTAATTCAAAATTTTGTATATCATTTGAAAATGTTCAAATGAAATAGTTGGAATAGTTCAATTGCAAAATCCAAACTTGCCTCTTCATTAAAACTCTCAAGGCTTCAAAGATCAGAATTCACCTATTTTGTTTCTTTTTTAAAGGATCAAAGTTTCAACTTGTTAAATCAATGTTCCTTTCAAAATCTGCAAATTAAATTTAAATCAGTTTTATAAAAGCGTGGAAAGTTTTTAAAAGCCCAGAAATAGTAAATTGCGAAATGATCGATTGAAATTGAAATTGCGCTTGGATTGAAATTCTAATTCGGTTGTTAATAGCCAATCGGAACAATGATGTGTATCGCTATGGGGAGCCTGTGTTGAGGGCGCGTGCACCATACAGGCACACGACACCGTTCTCACAGCTGCCGGAAGTACATCTGCCGGAACTACTAGCCAAGCTACTCAAAGTGGTCTTGAACATTAAAAATCCTATCCTTCATCTTTTATCTTACAAAAATTCCTGTCTATTAAAGTTTTCAAAGTTAAACTAAATAGGTTATGGAAAACTAAAATTGTGCCATTCCTCAAAAACTAAATACTTTTCAATTAATTATAGATTTTAATCAAATATTTATTATGTATTAATAAAGAAAGTCACGAATAGACATTGAACATAACCCGAATTTCTGTAAGAAAATAGTTTTTCCCAATAATGTTTCAATTTTGAAATTTTAAACTTTCAAGAATCCGGGATTGATTATTTACAACAATTTGAAAACATATGTCTTCTTGCTCTAGAAAAGAAAGTATTTTATTGTATTGTATGTTTTGATTTGGAAAAGTTCCAGTTCAAGTTTAAGTTTGAGATTTGGTCTCAGATTTATGAAATTTGAATTGTATGTATTGTATTGTATTTATTCGTTTTTTAGGCCATTGTCCTGTACAACTGAGAGTGGTGCTCACAGTAATAGCATTTTTTTATCAATATATAATAAACTTAAGGTAGCTATAGTGACCGGCAGAGAAGAGTTGTTACAAACCAAATACAATTTTTACTCATCTCCTCTTGAAGTACGGATTGCTAGAATGTTAACAAAAAATGTATTTATTAAAATGAATTTATTATTTAAATTTACAAAAAGTATATTAAATTTAACAACCTGAATTTGTAAAACTCAAATTTGTCAAGATTTGGAGGTTTTTAAATAAAAATATTATCATTTTTTCGTTTTCGATTTAGAAGCATTTGAAAAGTAGCATTGTAAACTGTTACGCACCGAAAAATAAACAATTTTAACTCTGGTGCTCTTTTAATTTGAAAAACTTTTAATCATATAATTTTATACAGAAAGCGTTCAAGAATAAACAGTTTCATACTGGAGGCCTTTTCGATTATTAAAAATTAAAAATGAGAATTCCCAAATAAATCATTCATTTCATATAAAAATTTCAAAATATATTGAAATATTTACATTTTTTAAGTTGATTTAGAACTAATTTATTCAGATTTTTCCATCTTCAGAATAGAAAAAGGTAATAATCCAAAACCATAACACATTTCTGAAAATTGCTCTTTCTTAAATTTGTAAACTATATTTGAATAAAATAGATATCTTTTGGTAAATTTCGTTAATCATTAATACTTTGCTTAATGTCTCTCTTTTAAAATTTCTTAAAGATCGAAACAGAATGTACTTTCTTATTAAAATTTTCTGTGTACCAAAAAATAACAGCCAAAAAGTTCACAAATCAAAAATAGACTTTAAGACTACCCGCTTTTTTAGCTCAAAAAAAATTTCATGAGAAAGTAGATTTTATTTTGATCTTTAAGAAAAAAAAAGTTTAAATTATAAACCTTCGTGAGTTGATTTAGAACCAATCTATTCAGATTATTCCATTTTTTTAAATATAAAAAGGTAATATTACAAGCAATCACACATCTCTAAAAATTGCTAATTTCATAAACATACTTCAAACAATATTTAAACAAAAACAGACGAAAGGAAATGAAAATACCTATGTTTTATTCTCAGGTAATAATTGAATTTAATTACTATAAGTTTTCATTATTTGTACCCGTAATTTTCCTATAAATAATCTCTGATGTGGAAGTCTAAATTGGCTTCGAAACATGTTGGGTCCCTAGTAGTATAAAAAAACGGAAAAAAGAATAAGGAAAGAGTGAGGGGTTGGTTCTGGTTGACTCTTTCCTTTTTCTCCCTCTATTTTTCCTTTTGTTATACATTCGTCTCTAATGAGCCGGAAAGGTGGTAGTTGGAAGTCTATTTTTGGTTTTAGAGCTTTTTTATGTTTTCCTCTTGGCGCATGAAAAAGTTCATAAGAAAGTAAATTTCATTTCTATCTTAATAAAAAAATATAAACCTTCATTTATTCAAAAACTAACCGTTGATAATGAAACAATCTGAAATTCAAGCAATTTAAGAGTGAAATCATAAGCCATATAAATTTTAAAGTATGTAGAATATTAAACAATTTTAAACGATTAAATTATTGAACGATTTTAAAATGGAACGTTAAAAATGGAAAAATTCTTTAAAAGTTCCATGTTAAGAAAAAATAAAAACTGTGTAATCTAAAATTTAATGCCTCAAAAACTGAACCATTTTAGAAAAAAACAGTCCAAATTGAACACTTTCAAATCTGAAGCATTTATAAATAAATAATTTATGACGTTGCCTTAAAATTTAATGTGTTAAAAGAAGAAAAATATTGTTCACTAAAATTCAAAGTATTATCTACAATATGCAATGGCAAATAAGAAATGGGGAAAAGAAACATTTATTTTTACCCTAAAAGAACTTTTGAAAATAAAAAAGTTGATTTTTCTAATTAATAAAACGTCTACTCTTATAAATTTCTCTTTCGTAATATATAACATAAATCTAATTTGTGTATACGTATTAAATAGTTTGAAGATTATCTGCGGAAAAAATGGAATTTAATCATAGGACTTTTCGCGACGGGTCAGAAATGTTAGAATTCATTGAGTCGAGTTATTGTTTTCTTCTTGGGGAAAATGCTCGCAGAATTTGTCAAAAAATAGCGAAGTTCAGTCACGTCGAGGAGTCTCTCACGGACGAGTTTCTGAACTTAATCGAGAGCACATTCAACCATGTCCCCATCGTCAAAACGAATAAAGTAATAAAAGCAAGACGTCTTCTCCTTTTTTGCAAGAAACGACAGACGTTCTAAGGTCTTACTTAAATATCTCACATCTCTGTGGTTTCCAAACCATACTTCCACCACCTGCGCCTTATTTGTATTGTGCGAATTCACTGGATACAGCCAGAAGCGTGTCAAACATCTGCAACCCTCGACGCGTGTCTGGTGGGTGGTTCTCTGAAAAAAATTAATTTTCCTTTTTCTTGGATCCTCATGATGACTTGCATCAAAAATTAAAGCCTATAATTAACATTAAACAGTTTGGAAAGTTGCAATTCTAAAATTGTTCAGAATAATTGTCACAGTATTCTTAGAGATTTGTTCCAATTTAAACTTTAATTGAAATTATATTATTATTATACCCTTAAGCCAAATCCCTTTTGGGATAAGCGTAACTCGTTCGGTTCTAGGTTTTAGCCTCGTTATACTACCGGGGATCAAAAAATTTATATGGTAAGGATAAGAAGGGGATGTGTAAGAGAAAGGATAGGTTTTAGTTCAATTTAGAAGTCGCGTGTTGTTCATTCAAACGACACACTCGTCCCACAACGCCGCTCCAACACGGGTCGTTCATCAATCTCTCTAGCAATCACCCCAGGTAAAGAGCTTCACAAAGCCATTGTACTATTCCACTAAAAAAATCTCTTCACGCGGGCCCATTAGTATCAAAAATCTTTCGTTTCAGGCATCACTCTTCTTCTTATAGACAAATTTTGATCACTTGAAACTAAAAATTAGAACGAATTTCAGGAGTTTAAGTTCGAAATAAATGAAAATTGTTCGAATCCTAACGTTTCAAAGTAGAATACGTATTTAATAAACATTTTAAAGTGAAAACAGATCAATTTTTAGGCTTTTAAAAAGAAAGAGAATTAGTGATAGTGGATTAGGCAAAGTATGTGACAAGCGCCTGCAAAAAGGGTTTCGTAGCCTAATGTGCCGTTAATTAAGTCGTTCAAATCTTCCTCCTCCCTGTCTCACTCCTTTCCTTAGTAATCCAATCCTATCCCATCCAATCACATCCCGTCCCATCCCATCCCTCAAACCATCCCCCACCCTACACCATCCCTCAAATTATCCCCATCCCACCTAATCCCACCCATACCCATCCTATCCCATCCCTTATTCTATTCCATCCGATCCCATTCCGTGCAGTCCCGATCCATCCCATCCAATCCCACCCCGTCGCGTCCCAACCACTAAACCATCCCCACCCCTTCCGATCCTATAGTCATAGTCCATCCCAGCCCCCATTCTGTTCTATCCACATCCCATCCCTCCTCCCATCCCATCCCATCACTTCCCATCTCATGCCCCATCCCACCCTACCCTACCCGATCCAATTCGATCCTATTATATCCTATCCTATCCAGTTCTGACCTGTTCTATCCTATCCTATCCTATTTTATCTTATCCTATCCTACCCTATTCACCCTATCCTAATTTATCCTATCCTATCCTATCTTATCCCATCCTATCCTATCCTATCCCATCATATCCCATCATATCCTATTCTATCCGATCCTATACGATTCTATCCTATCCTATCTTGTCGTATTTTATCATATTATAACCTATCATAACCTATTATATTCTTTCCTATCCAATTTTATCCTATCCTATCATATCATATCCCATCCTAACCTATCATTCCTACTCTATCCCATCATAGCCTATCCTATTCCATCCTATCCTAACCCATTATATCCTTCTCTATCCAATCCCATTAATTCTATATTATCCTATCCTATTATATCATGTCATATTGAAACCTATCATATCCTATTATATTCTATCCTGTTATATACTATCCTATTCTATCCTAACATATCGTGTCCATCCGAATCTATTCTATCCTATCCTATCCTGTCCAATTATATACTATCCGGTTCTATCCTATCCTATCATATCCTTTCCAATCCTATCATATCCAATATCCTATCAAATCGTATCCTATCCTATGCTATCCCATCCTATCGTATCCTATGTTATTATATCGTATTATATTATATCCTATTATATTCTATCCTATTATATTCTATCCTATTATATCCTATCCTATTCTACCCTAACATATCGTGTCCATCCCAATCTATTCTATCCTATCCTATCCTGTCCAATTATATACTATCCGATTCTATCCTATCCTATCGTATCCTATCCTATTATATCTTATTACATTCTATATTATCTAATTCTATCTTATCCCATCCCATCCTATCCTATCGTATCTCATCCTATTGTAGTATATCCTATCCAATCCAATTTTATCCTATCCTATCCGATTCCATCTTATTCTATCCTATTATGTCCTATTCTATCCTTTCCTATCACATCCTATCTTACCCTATCCCATCTTATCTATTTTATCCTATCCCATTCTAACCTATCCTATCCCATCCCATCCTATCCTATCCTATAGGCGGAAAAAATACGATGGACAAATACCCGACTGAAACTATAAGGGTTTCATCCCAGGGCTACGAAACCCTCAAAATGTTTAAATATTTGTATATCGAAGTAAAAAAGCTTCCCTACAAAAAGCTATCTAGTTTTAAAAAATTTATAATGAAACTATGCCTTTAAAAATGCATAAATCTGATATTTCAATTTTAAATGTCTAGCTCCAGGTGTGGAGTACTCCATGCAATTCGCGCTGGCCCTGATTTTAAAACAGTTACCATACGTGGAATATAGGTTATCAGACTTTCATCTGTTTTAATTAAAGATTTATTTTTAATAGAGTTCATTTAAAACGAAAATTGATATTGAAAATATACTGACTCCGAGATTGACTTTAAAATTGTCGATTAAAACTGAAAAAATTATATAATATTAGCAAGGGAAAAAGTGAAAGTGTCCATGAACTTGAAAATTTGTAAGAGAAAAAAATAAAAAGTTGTAAAATGACTTCTTTTATTCGAATATCAAACTGGTCACCCGCAGACTTGGTCACGTCCGAAATCACCAATTCGTGGCTTTTAACTTTACGAGCGGATCGCTTCTTTTAAAAAAAGATCCTGATAAATTCAAAGGCACGCACATACATCGGTAGCCAGGTTAATTTGTGCGAATCAAACGAGTCGTGAAACTTTATTCGTTTTATACCAGTGCTAAAGCGAAGATTGCACACTCTTTATGCACATACTCGTACTTCCCTTCATAACTGAGAAAAAGTTCAATATCGGTTTTATGAATGAAGATCTCTCGTGAAGATAGAAATGAAATCTACTTTCTTATAAAAAAGTTTATGTACTCAATAGAACACAAAAAACTCCACAAATCAAAAATAGACTTCGAAACTATCTACTTTACGGCTCATTAGAGACAAATTCACAATGATTGTGCAACAAAATGAAAAATAAGGGAGAAAAAGTAAGAGTCAACCAAACCAACCTCTCACTCTTTCTTTTTTCCGTCTTTTTTATACTACTGAGGACCCAACATGTTTCGAAGCCAATTTAGACTTCCTCATCAGGGATAATTTATAGGAAGACTACAGTTATTAATAATGAAACCTATATTAATTAAATTCAATTATTACCTGAAAATTAAAATAATAAAATTAATATCAAATGTTCTTTGGTCCATTTTTCTATTTCCTCACTGATATCAATCTTTTTTTGGAAGAACCCATGAATCTTACTTTTTATTCTTTAACCGGTCCCCTAATCATATCCATCCCATTTCTCACAATTTATATGAATTTTGCTGAACTCCTTAATACCAAAGAGGAAGAATCAGAGTAGACAAAAATTATCTTCCTACGTAGAAAATTAAAAAATTATAATCCATTATTTTCCTCAATTCACCACAACATTAATTGAACATACATTTCAGTTTTGCCAAAACACTAAATAGTCAGGAATTCATACACACAGTTAAATTACGAAAGTTTTATTTTCATCAGGATTTCATTTTTTTTAAACTTTTGAAAAATAAAACATTGATAAAATAATCCATTTTTTTCAATTTTTCAATATCAGAGAAGAAGATTAGAATAACGAATTTAAGATAAAAATTTATTTTAATAGACAAAATACTCCATCAATACGAAATGCAGTGTTCGAAGCCACGACGTACACTGACATTGAATTGTAAACAAGAAGCCTCACAGAAATTCCTAGCTTTTTTGGGAGAGAGAAGTGTTTACGAACAGGACCATTTTTGATTTGTGGATTTTTTGTGTTCTATTTTAATACAAAAAAATTTCCATAGGAAAGTAGATTTCATTTCGATCTTTAAGTAATTGTAAAAGAGAGACATTAAGCAAAGATTTGTTTCAATCTGCAGGGTTGCCTTTGAAAAGTATTAAGATTTCTTTAATTGAGGTACATATAATTAATATAAATAAAATATAAACCTGGCACATAATGAAAGAATGCATATATTTTGTAATTGACATCTTCCTCTGAGTACCATTTTTTATAGGTGACGAGGGTATCATTTCTTTTACCTCAAGGTATGCATATCCTTCTTGGCAAACTTATTTTTAGATAAGTACCAGGATGGCATTTTAATTATATTAACAGTATATTTCAAAAACCAAATATATAGTAGAGTAAAAAATATGTTATATAGATTTAAAACCAAGAAAATCTGTAAAAATCATAAAATTGGAAAAAATTCAACATAAAAACCTAGTAAAAAAATTAATAATAAAGTACTCAATGTTACATAATAAAGGAATGTATATATTATATATATATGGCATCTTCCTCTGAGTACCATTTTTCATATGTAAGAAAGGTATACTTTCTTTTAACTAAGTGTAAGTAAAACCTTTTGGCAACCTTATTTTTAGATAAGTACCAGGTTTACATTTTAATTATATTAATTGTATGTTATCAATTTTTGATTTTGTGGCTTTGGGTTTTTTTTTCGAATTTGGTTTCATTATTTATAATACTAATTTAAAAAATGTCTTAGTTTTTCTGAATTTTCTTTCCTTTGCTTTATTTGGATTCTTCATCTCACTGACGACTACTCAGAGTCCTCAGTGAGATGAATCCGAAAAAAGCAGAGGAAAGAAAATTCAGAAAAACCAAAGGACATTTTTAAAAGTAGTGTCACAAATAGTGAAACCAAATTCGAAACAAAAACTGCAATTTCTCGAGAATAAATCACTGAAGACGGCCTATATATGGAGCCGAAACGTCTGATGGAAATCTAAATCTTCTTCATCATTTACGGACCGCAAAGCCACAAAACCAAAAAATTAATATTTTTACTGAGGGTCGCAAAAAGCCATGCACAATTAATTATATGTACCACAATTGAAGAAATCCTAATAGTATTGAAAGGCAACCCTACAGATTGGAACAAATCTTTGCTTAATGTCTCTCTTTTAAAATTTCTTAAAGATCGAAATCAAATGTACTTTCTCATAAAAAGTTTTATGTATTAAAATAAAACACAAAAAATCCACAAATCAAAAATGGTCCTGTTCGTAAACACTTTTCTCTCCCAAAAAAATCTGAGAATTTCTGTGAGGCTTCTTGTTTAAAATTCAATGTCAGTTTACGTCGTGGCTTTGAACACTGCATTTCATATTGATGGATAATTTTCTCTGTTAAAATAAAGTTTTACCTTAAATTCTTTATTCTAATCTGTTTCTCACAATTTGAAAAATTGAAAAAAGTGGATTAATTTCTTAATGTTTTATTTTGAAATTTTAATAATTAAATCTAAATGAAGATGAAACTTTCGTAATTTAACTTTGTGTATAAATTCTTGACTACATATCTATTTCGTGTTTTGACAAAATGAAATATACGTTCAATTAATGTTGTGGTGAATCGTGAAAATTAAGGGATTATAATTTTTCATTTTTCTACGTAGGAAGATAATTTTTGCCTAAACTGATTGTTCCTCTTTGGTATTATGGAGTTCAGCAAAATTGATATAAAGGGAAATGGGATGGATGTGATTGGCAGACTGGTTAAAAGATGAAAAGTAAGCTTCATGGGTTTTTCCAAAAAAGATTGATATTAATAATGAAATAAAAAAATGGACCAAAGAACATTTGATATAATTTTTCCTTTATTTTTATTCTTATGTAATAATTGAATTTAATTAAGATAGGTTTCATTATTTATGATTGAAGTCTTCATATAAAGTATTTCTGATGAGGAAGTCTAAATTGGCTTCGAAACATGTTGGGTCCCCAGTAGTATAACATAGATGGAAAAAAGAGTGAGAGGTTGGTTTGGTTGACTCTTTCTTTTTCTCCCTTTTTTCATTTTGTTATACATTTATTGTACATTTGTCTCTAATGAGCTGTAAAGTAGGTACTTTCGAAGTATATTTTTGATTTATGGATTCTTTTGCGTTCTATTTTAGTACATGAAACTTTTCATAAGAATATAGATTTTATTTCGATCTTCGAAAAATTTTAAAAGAGAGACATTAAGCAAAGAATTGTCCCAATCTGCAGGGTTGCCTCTGAATACTATTAAGATTTCTTTTAATTGAGATATTAATTATGAACTCAATTTACCAAAAGATATTTATTTTTATTTAAATATAGTATACAAATTTGAGGAAGTTAGCCATTTTCAGAAATGTGTTATTTTTTTGGATTATTAACTTTTTCTATTTTGAAAAATGGAATAATCTGAATAGATTGATTATAAATCAACCTACAATGAAGATCTGTTAATTTTTATTTGCATATTGATAAGAATCAAGTTTTATAAATTGACATATTCTATAACTCTAAAACGCTCAAAAATGATCAAATATAGTTTATCGATAAAAATATACAATTTTAATCTTTTATTCAGAATTGATTTGTAAGTACAGAAAATGTGTATAGTTAAATATTTGTCACTCTTTCCCAGTAATATAATTAACATATTCACAAGTACCATCACTTAACAAAATATTTGTTTGATTGAAACATTTTTATGAATGGCATCATATATTATTTATTCGACAGAATAAAATTATAAAAAGGGAAAAATAGGATTTTCTCTCAATTAAGATTTGAGAAATCTAAAGCTATTTTACAATTTCATATATACAGTATCCATATTAAATAAATATTATTAAAGGTTTATACCTGTATATGAGTGTCGACCAGTGTTGGGAAGTAACTAGTCTCTTTTAACTAGTTGCTATAACTATTTAGTTAGTTTTTTTTGGTAACGATAGTAGTATAGAAGTTACTTTTGTAAATAAGTAAATAATTGGTAACTAGTTACATTTTTTTCAGTAACAGTAACTACAGAAATCGTTACCTTTTTAGTTACTTTCGAAATGTTGGAAATTATTTTTTTTACTGATTATTGGTTGAGAATTCATCTTTTTTGGTTAAAACTTTGAATATTTGTTTAAAAATTTAATTATTTTGTTCAAAATTTAACAATTTTGATTAAAAATAATTGTATTTGTTTGAAAATTCAACTATTTTGTAAAAAAATGCCTTTTTGGCTTAAAAAATTCCAACAATCTGGTTGATTTTTTTCATCTGCTGACTGAAGACTCAACTTTTTTTGTTGAAAATTTCTTTTCTGGTTGAATTCATAAAACTGAAATCTTTTGTGGTTGAAATATAAATTATTACATTTTTCGTTGAGAATCCATCTCTTTTCGTTCAAAATTGATTTTTCAGTTGAAAATTTAACCATTCCATTTTTGGTTAAAGATTACTTTTTTGTTGTTGAAAATTCATGTATTTTGTTGAATATTCGTCCTTTTTTGGTGAAAACTTTTATTGATAGTTTAACTATTTCCTTGAAAATACGTTTGTTTTTTTGGTTCAAAATGAATTTTTTCAACTGAAAATTTAACTATTCTATTTTTTGTTGGAAATTGATCTTTTTGAATTAAAATTCATCTATTTTGATGAAAATTCATCTTTTTGGTAGAAAACTAATCTCTTTTGTTGAAAATTTATCTTTTTGGTTGAAAATTCAATAATTGAGGGGTTACATGGAATAAACGGTTATAGAATTCTAGCGATCTGTTTCGTTTGCCCCTGAGAGCTTGCAGAAAACGAAGCGGAGCGCTAGAATTCTATAACCGGTTATTGCATGTAACCACTCAATTTTGATAAAAAGTCATCCTTTTTGGTTGAAAATACAACTGTTTGGATGAAAATTAATCTGTTTTGGTTGAGGATTCAACTATTTTGTTGATAATTCAACTACTTGGTTGAAAGATGAACTACTTTGTTAAAAACTATTTTTTGTTGTAGATTCATCATTTCACTTGAAAATTCATCTTTTGTATTGAAAATTTAACTAATTTGTTAAAAACATGTGTTTTCTTGAAAATTCATCGTTTTTAGCTGAAAATTCACGTATTTTGTTAAAAATTCGTTCTTTTTGTGGAAAATTTATCTTCTTGGTTGAAAATTCAACAATTTTAAGAAAAAGTCACTCTTTTTGGTTAGAAATTCAACTGACTGTTGAAATTTATCTTTTTGGATTGAAAATTAAATTCTTTGTTGAAAATACAAATGTTTTGTAGAAAATTCGCCTTTTTGGTGATACACGCCAATGACTGTACCTGTATAGGGCGACAAACGAAAGGAACCTCTAATTTTTCGTCCCTGAACATTTTACAGTTGTCTCAATTTTCAGTATCCTTTCCTTTGCTGCTGCGATGACCTTTGCTTGCCATTTTTTAGGGACACTTATTGTCTACTCTATTCTCTATTGCATAGAAAATTCGATGCGGCCGAATATAGGCTCAGCTATGGGGCCATCACTTTTTTTTGACTACCCGGGTATATGAAATAAGACTATGTAATACGGATAGAAATTATTAATTATTATTATTAATTAATTATTACTTTTATTACTCTTTGGATTTTTTTCTTCCTGTTGTCTATTAATAATAATTATGATAATATTTTTCTTAAATTTTTTGTTGTGTTTCATTTTTATATTTAAGCTTCATATTTTATTCCATCACGTCATTTTATATATTTCATGTTTTATATTTTAATCTCTATGTATGCGCTACTAGATTAAGGTTTAAAAGTGTATGAGGATGCAGGTGAGATTAACGCGCGAGACCAAAGCAAGCGGCCAAAGAGCAAGTTACACACTCACTTCCGCAAACCGTGTCGTATCGCCTTGCTGATTGGCGCGCGCTCTCTTAGCCAGCAGCCAAGGCGCGAGTGATGTACCCCACGTTCGCAAACTGTACCGTGGCGGCTTGTTGATTGGTGCGCTGTGTCGAGCCGCCTGTGCATAAGTGTGGCACGATCGCGTGCTGAAAGATCGAGAAGATGCCGAGGCAACAATGCCTCCCAATCCAGGAGGAAGTAAATCGCCATCGGACTTGACCGGAAGAATAACCG
This sequence comes from Melikaiella ostensackeni, assembly GCA_032362435.1. Classification (NCBI taxonomy): domain Eukaryota; kingdom Metazoa; phylum Arthropoda; class Insecta; order Hymenoptera; family Cynipidae; genus Melikaiella; species Melikaiella ostensackeni. The sequence goes on from JAUMHM010000005.1 coordinate 40,647,767, forward strand.
AAGAAAAGATGGATGAGGACGCATAGACCATTTATTTATCAAGAAAACGCAGGAGATTATCAAGATCATGTTGGAATAAATCTCTTACGTCCAATTTATGTAGTAGCGTCAAGACAACTGCCAACCCGCCGAATAAGAATATTGAAATGAATCCTATCGCGGCAAACCCAAAATCGACCGTTTCACAGGGAAAATACCCCCAATCAACGTAATCGTTGACGAAGCCAATCACCACTATACAATTCTTCACAAAATTCTCAAAGTTGCGGAATACAAACCTATTGTTTATAGCATAGGCTCCGATGTTCACTCTATTCGCGTATCCTACATTGAAGACTTTCGCGCAATCATTACTAATTTGAAACAGCAAAGCTTTATATATTACCTCTATAAAAATGTCGAGACACTCCCTATTAAACTTGTAAGACGGAACATCCCCATTTCTTACCCCGAAGACTCAGTTTACGATGGACTCAAGAAAGAAGTGTTCACTATTACTACTGTTAGCCGCATACTTAACAGGCAAACTAAAAAGGCCGTGCCCATGATTTTAATTACAGTCCCTAATACATCACAAGCAAAGGACATCCTTATACTTCAGTCTCTGGCCTTTATGAAAATTGAAGTTGAGCCCTATGTAAAACCAAAAGAAACTTCTCAGTGTTTCAACTGCCAGAGATTTCATGACGTTTCTGACATGTGTCACGCTGCCTCACGCTGCGTGAAATGTGGGGGCGCGCACACTAGCTCTATATAGTACTATATAGTACTAAAGTAACCTCAAAATGCTTGACTAAGACCCAAAATAAACAGAAAATTAAAAAACAGATTGACATCTCAGCCGAAATTCCTACCTCCGCCACACATCGCATTGCAGAGGAAAACTTTTTTCCAGTAATTGCTGCTGTTCGGAATCCACCTTCTCAAGTCAATAAAGTTAACCTAGTTATCTTAATAAGAAAAGCCACGACCTTAACAACCGAAATAATGGGGGCAGACATAATCATAGATGAAGCTATCAAGCAAACAGCGGAGATTATAACTAATATATTAGCATTGGCTCTTGAAAATGGCAGACCTCAATAATAAAACTCTTAACATTATTTTTTAGAATGCTCAGGGTATCCTTGAAAAACGACATGAATAAGCCACATATCTCTAATAGAATAACATTACCATTTTCTTGCTCAGTGAAACTCTACTACGCGAATCACTACGAGACAATCTTGTTTGCAGCTACAAATTATACGAAAACAACGATAATAGGTGTACCGTGATTTCAAATCAAGAAAGTATTGACCACTATGAACTGATAATACCCGAACTCGAAGCCCTTGAAGCTACTGCCATACAAATAAAAATACATGGTGATCTGTACACCATTGTCTGGCTCTACCAGACTTCTTCTCGCCAATTTATAAAAAATGATTACAGAAAAATATTCAAACATGCATCCTCGGTGATTGCTACAGGCGACCTAAACGCCCAACACTTAGCTTGGAATAGCAGAACAGCTAACCAGATTGGAAAACAATTATTTGAATTCATAAATGATAAAGATCTGTCCGTCTTAGCACCAGACTCGCATACCTTTTTCCCAGCCAATACTAAACATAAATCTGACCTCACTGACTTTGCAATTACCAAAAATAACTGCTATAATCACGACACTCTCACTATTGATAAATTGAACTCAGACCATCCACTAGTTCTTCTGAGCCTTTTCACTAATTGTGAAAAAGCTCTGGTTGTACCTCGCTACAATTTCGCAAAAGCAAACTGGCAAACATTCTTCTCGACCCTAGAAACTCAAGTGAACTTTGAACCCACACTAACAAACACTACTCACATTGACGAAGCCATAAATAATATCACCTCTAGTATAAAAACTGCCATTCACGCTTCAGTCCCTCAGACTACCATTAGCAAATACGAGCCACCTCCCAGCCCCTAGATTGCGGACCTCTTCGATACGCGTAATAAACTCTGTCGAACGCATCGAAAAACTATGAGCTGCATTCTTAAATCGGATGCGCTTATACGGGAGCTCTAGTGTACCGATAATTTCTAGAAAATAACCTGTAAGGAACTAACCAAACAAATAAAAAGTACTAAAAAAAATAAAGCACTCGGCTCTGATTCAATTTCAAATTTGATCCTCAAAAAACTTCCCATCTCGTGCCTCACTCACCATGTCATTATCTCCAATGCCTATATTCAGCTAAGATACTTTCATAACTCTTGGAAAATAGCTGACATTTTAGTGTTTCAGAAAAAAGGCAAGGATCCATACCATGCAACCAGCTACAAGCCCATTAGTCTTCTTAATACAATGAGCAACATTTTTGAAAAGATAATACTCATTCGCGTAAACTATCGCCTAGAGGAAAACAGCATCCTTAAACCGCAACAACATGGTTTTAGAAAAGGTCACTCAACGCAGCACATGATGCTCAAACTCACCAAAGTCATGAGCTTAAATTTCAATTTAAGAAAGCAAACTGGAGCTGTTTTCCTCGACGTAGAAAAAGCTTTTGACAGTGTCTGGCATATAGGACTGCTCAGAAAACTAATAAATTACAATTTTCCAAAAGGTCTTATCCACTTTATACACTCTTATCTTACTAACAGAAAATTTTTAGTCAAAATAAACCAGATACTCTCACGAGAAAAACCCATCCGAGCGGGTGTGCCCCAGGGCAGAATTCTAGGACCGGTATTCTTTATTATCTACGTAAATGACATCCCTGAGGTACCCGAAGTTTCATTTGGATTGTATGCAGACGACACCGCACTATTTACTTTCTCCATGTCAGTACCTAAAATTAAAAAACTACTTAACAATTCTCTTGAAATCTTTGAGTCATGGGCTAATTTCTGGAGAGTAAAAATTTACACAGCAAAGTCAGAATCAATGCTTTTCTCAGTCAGAAAACCAGTCAAAAAAGATTAAAATGTTTAAATGAAACGAAATGTTGAATGAAAAAAGAGAACGGAAAAACTCCCTGAAATACTTGAGGAGTATACTACATAATCATCTTAATTGGAAGCAGCATATCTAGGAAACTAAAGGAAAAGCCCTCGAGGTCATGTCGCGCCTGAATCCTATTACATATTAAAAGTCACTCAAGTTTAGACCTGAATATGGAATCTTAATGTATCAAATCTTTATTCGACCACTCATAACTTACGCCTGTACAATTTGCGGAGGTTCGTTAGTGAGCAACATTAATCACATTCAGATTATTCAAAATAAATTTTCTCAAACATATTTGAACATGTTTGCGAAAAAAAAATAAAAGAACGAATTTCAAGAGAAAATCTTAATTCTTTCGTATTCAGACATACCAGTCCTTTTCAGGGCTAAGAAACGAAGGAGTATACCACCTTGATCAAAAAGTTTTAGGACTTTATTTTTAAAATCAAAAATACAAGTTTATTCATCATAATCGATAT
>JAUMHM010000005.1:40670404-40681061 GCA_032362435.1 Melikaiella ostensackeni
AAGCCAGAACCAAAGGAGTTATGATCGGTTTGTGTTGTATACTGAGGAGGGCACCAGTCTCCTGCAGTTTGGTCTCTTAGATGGAAAAAGACCATCCAATGCTCCAAAATGTGACAAGAATACTCAACTGTGAATAAAAACTTAATAATCTCATAAACTTCCCTAACTTTTCCTTTTAAAAAGTCTATTTTTAGAACTCTTATAAATCTCCAAAGCCTTCCACAATTTCGAAAACTTTTCATAAATTCCCTCAAAACTCTGCATAAATTTTTAAAAGTTTCCATAACTTTCCATACACTTGCGCAATATTCCGCACATTTCAAAAATTCTCGAAAGTCTGTAAATTTCCATACATTTCCTCTTTTGAAAAATTTATGTTTACACACGATAAATGCTGCAAGTTAAATACTCATCGTAATTTGCGTCTTTAATTGGAGAAATGTCCACTACACATACAGAATAATCGAAAACACTAAAAAATATTTAAAAATCAGTGCGTGAAAAAAACAGACAGAATATTCGAAAACACTGAAAAATATTTGAAATAATTACGTGAAAAAAACAGGCAGAATTTTCGAAAATTTTGAAAAATATCGAAAAATAAGCGCGTGAAAAAGCAGACAGAATTTTCAAATGTACTTTTCAAAGAAAGATCTATTCTGCGGCACCGTCGGTCGTCGACTGATTTCAAAACGAATCCTTGAGTTGTAATTTGAAACCATAAGAATGCTGAGAAGTTTGGGAAAACTATTCTCTTTCAAGTCTGGGCCTTTGAAAAATTTATGTTTACAATCTTAATATAATTATTATTTATATAAACTTTAGGCTCTTTTTAAGCCTTGAGAATCCATGTTCGATATTAAAGTTGAAAAAATAAATTAATAAAAGTGCTAAAAAAATTTGTTGGCCTTTAATTTTTTTACCCAATCAAATCAAGATCTCTAGCAGGAATTTAATCTATGAATTAAAAATATAATATAGAAAATCATATTCAATAACGTCTCATTTTTATTTAGTTATTTTAGAAAACTTATCATGAGAAATAAAACTATAATTTCTGAGCCTAAATTTGAAGAAAATATTTTCTACAAAAGTAGAACATATAATAATACGTAAACTATTAAAATTCAGTTGTCTAGTGGAAGCTAACTTTTCCTATGACAAGAGAATCTCTCGAGAAATCAATAACAAATTTACTCCACAAACTGGAAACTTGAGTAAACTTGAAATTGCCAAATTTTTCCTCCCAAATCGATAAACTTTCAACATACATAAGTAATTTAGTAGTCTGCAAGGGGGCGTTTCAATGTATATATAAACTCAAAAAAATTGGAGTTGCGTTACAAATATACTTTATTCGATAATCGCTACTCCTCAACATAAATTCTTGACGTCACCATCAGTACTTGGTGATACGATTAAGTATACATTTGCGTGTATAAGTACACATTAATCTTGTATAATAAATTTACCTAATTCTCCACGTGCTTGAGCGACGATCAGCAAATTGTAAAACTTCGCTGACGTCTATTTTTAATATACATATATATTTCGTTATAATATTATTTGCTAAACGTTCCCTATACATATGTTGTTTTTCCGACAAGCGGAACCAAACATAATACATTTTATCATTAACCTAAAAAGTACTTCTTCCGTCCGCTGTGTCTGCTGGGGTCAAAATACCCCTTAGTGTTAAATATCCGATAATATTATGTATATATTATATAAATATTTAAAGCTTCAAAACGTTTGGTTAAACTTTATAGGAAGCTTGATTCATTTCACTCTTTAGTATCAATAGATTTTTTTATAAAGTGATACAGGTATACAAATATGAAATTCTTCAAAACTTTAAGTGATTATTTTCACCATTCATTTTTTATAAATAGGTAATATTATAAAATTTTTTATATAATTATATGAACTGATATACCACTAGAGTGATTAAGTCTTTAATCTAGTGAATACGTTGATAGCGAAATGAACCAATCCTCTCAACACACAGACTTATTTTATTAATTTATTTAGGGTCGAGCTGATCCCAGCAGACCTAGCCCAACAATTCGGCACCAGGCCTACGAAGGGTAGAAAATATTTCAAAAACAAACAGGCATCTATCGTTATGTCTATAAAGAGTCACGTCAAAAATAATCTTTTTCTAGATAAACAATAATAATAATACTTTTTGGGAGGGCAATTGCAATACTAATAAAAAGGGGACTCTGAAGTAGCTTACACAATAGTAGATTTTACTTCACTATCAAGAGTTCAAGCCAACTGAGGTAAAATCAAAGGCAGTAAAATCTACTATGGGGCAATCAATATCTCTAATTAAAAAAGACTCTATTTAAAAAAAAGAGACTAATAACAATAATATAAATATTATATATACAAATTCCTGGCTCGTGTTTCCGCTAACAAAGAAATCAAAATCTGACAACAAGAGGTGCCCAGGCTCGATAAATGCAATCTTGATTGAACAAGTGAAGCTCGAGAAGGACGAGCAGGGCATAATAGCACCATTGTCGAAATTGTGACCAGATTCTTTTATTAGTCGGAAATCTGAGCGACACCGAATCTCAGGATGGTAGGATATCAAGCTCAAGAACACTCTGAGTGGTGGATCTAAGTTTAGTGTCCTCGCTTTTGTGAACCAGAACATCCTTAAATTCCCTAAGCTTCTGCTGCTGACCTGTCACAGGATTTCTTGGCAAAGTAGCAATAGGATTGGTGTTATGGACCTTGGAAGGCCTCTCACACCGATTAATCCCATTTTCCGACTCAGAATTATGTCTTCTCTTCACAGCAAGCTCCAATTGCTGATGTTTAAGAGTCAAATCCTTATCCTCGAAGCAAGGAACAGTCTGCATCGAAACAGTATTTCTTCTATCATTGAACAAAGATCGAGGATTCAAGGTCACCTCTCTCGCTGACCCGAACCTCTTGAAAGTAGCACTCACAGGACTGTTGAGGAAGCCAACATCCGGTGGGACATAAGGTTCAGTGATCCGTTTTTCGATTTTGATCTCGGTGACGTTTTGCCTGATTAGGATATCGGGAGCTGCTTCCGGCAGAGGTTCTTGGGAGAGAGGAGGCCATTTTGAATCCCGAGCCATGTCCCTTTCTATAGCAAGGTACTTCCGCTTGGATTTGTCAACGTTGAACCAGAGGTATCTCAGTTTTCCGAAGACGAGGTACTCGACGAAGAAGTGCTCGACAAGAATTGAGAGGATGAAGTTCACGATTCCGTAGGCGACGAGGATGTAGCGGAAGTTCATGTCCGCTGGGATACGGAGTTCGAACTGGTCTCGGAGCCAGTCGGAGGGGTAGACGGCTAGATAGGTTGAAAAGAGGGTGAGGAGAATGAAGGCCGATAGTAGCCCGTAGTTAGTGAAGAGAGATTTTCTGTAAGGAGCGCCCTTGGAGAAGACGACAGCGAGCATGATGTACTGAAAAGAGCTGATGATGAAGATGGTGTAGTTCTCGAGAGATGCGACAGCGTCTTTGTCAGTAGTAGATACATGGAAGGGTTCAAACCATTCCATACGTCGAAGGTGCCAGAGGCTGATGTACTGAAAGAAGGAGACCATCAGGATTTGGATAAAGAGGCTAATGATTGGAGTGGTGCTGAAAAGACTGTTCAGTGGTGGTGTTTTGACCAAGGGTCCGTCGTAGGCCTGGGTTCTGCCGAAGAAGAAGGCGAAGATGGAGATGATAAGGAGGTCTATGTAGAGGAACTCAAAGTCAGTTAGATTGGATTCAATTCCGTAGAGGAGCATCACTGAGACGAACTGAATGAGGGAGTAGGCAGCCATGTACTTGAAGATTCCGAAGGAGGTTACTAGGGCGGCTCGTCCTTCTCGAATCACTGTTAGGACACACGAGATATTGGTTTCTCGACTGGTGAAGGGAGATGCTACTGATGATTCGGTGTCTGATAGGGAAATCCCGGTGTTGGCTGCCTTCAGTGCTCCACAGTCGTTGGCTCCATCGCCGACCATTGCTGCAAAATTTAAGATTGGTTGATTTAGAATTGATGAACATGCTGAAGTTTATTTTGAATTGCTACAAATCAGTATGATTTGATCAAATTCAGCGTTTCCGAATCTCTACTGATTTTTTCATAACCAATCTTTTAATAAAGTACAAGATGTCAAATTTACTAACCTACGTAATATCCTAAAGCCTGCAATTCTTGAACAAGTTGTTGTTTCTGGTCAGGAGACATTCTCGCAAAGATTGCTCCCCTGGTCACCAGTTTTGGTATCAGCTCTGGATAGTATTGTTTGATCATAGCCCAAGTCTTTCCAGTCATTGCGAAGGCGTATTTGTTCTTCGAATGATAAACACTGAAAGACAGAAGAAAAGTTTCTTTATTCCAAATACAGTCCAAATATTTACATAAAAAATCTCAGATCAACGGGTTCAAATGACGAGGCTTTAAATCGTTAGATTGACTGTAATACGTTACAATTTCAACGCTTCTTGAGTTTGTCGCCAAGCTTAAGCAGGACTAAAAAATCGGCGACCCTCGACTTTGGTGAGCTATAATCTATGAACTATAAACTATAGCTCAAAAGAAGCGAGGGTCACCGATTTTTCAATTCTACTTTAAATTCAAAACTTTTCAATTCGGATTTCTGAATTATAATCATTCAAGCTGACACCAACAAAATTTTTTCTTATTTCTTTGGTCCTGTTAAAATGAAGCACCAACATCTATTTCTTGAATTTATATATCAATACTTACTTGTCGGAAAGATAATTCAAATCATTCCCAGTCTGATGAGTCGTGAAGGAGCCGCTCTCAATAGTTTCGAGGCTAACGACACTATTTATATCGGTCATTTCGCTGAGATCCCCTTGACCATTGGGAGATATCGGGCTATTTTGGCTATCGCTTCTAGTGAAGTATACCTGAGGCTTAGTTTGATTTTGCTGCGAGATCGCCGCCACAGCTATGACAGGCATTCCTGGCTTCACCATGTCACAATCTCTAGCAACGGATAGTGCGGTTAGCATATTATCACCAGTAACCATAACAATTTTGATACTAGCTGCATTTAAAGCGGATATCACAGGCATAGTTTCGGGTTTCAGTCGATTCTCAAGTATCACGAAGCCCAGGAAAGTCAAGTCAGTTTCGACAACTTCTCGAACAACTCGCTGGACCTTTGCGTACGTCAGACGGTTTAGGGACTTATGCGCTAGAGCAATCACTCGGTATCCTTCCGAAGTGTACTCTTGTAGAACACTGTTGAAGTCTGGGGGAACTGGAAAATAATTCAAAAATCATTAGTTAAAGTGAAACTTGGCTTTCCGATAGGTTAAGATCCTAGATTACTCTTAAAGACTCAATCTTCAAGTTAGTATTTTTAATAACTTACTGGACTCTGGTTTTGAAAGACTAAGGATCATTTCCGGACTGCCTTTACAGTAGAGATCATAATGATTGGCACCTAGTATCCTCGTGATGACGCTCATACGCTGGAGACTTGACGTGAAGGGGAACTGCCTAACGATACCAATTTCCAACCCTTGATCAGCCAAGTCAACTGTAGAATCAGTGAAAGCACTGTCTACATTCGTCAATGAGATATTCTCAGCCACTTCAGAATTGGTGGAGTTCTGCCTCATGGGTGAGACCGCCACTTCGCTCATGGATTTGTCAAGCAAATTAGATCCTTCTGGAGGACGAACAACTGTTGGGAAAAGCATGGAAAACTTCGAAGTATCTGTTACATTAGGTTCTTCTAGCGTCCACCTCGTGGATTCAAACATCTTCAAATCGAGTGGATCACCCACTAGTTCACCATCAATAATCGTGATTCCATGACAAGTCACCATTCCGATAAGTACATCATTTAATGGTAAACTTGTAATTTCTTTCACTGGATGTTGGAACTTTCTCGAAGATATGGGAACCACACCCCACATGTCTAAGCCATCTTCTGTTAAAGTACCAGTTTTGTCGAAACAGACACAATCAAGCGAACCCGAAACGTTGATCGTCCGAGGGCTAGTGCAGTAGATTCGATTTTTTTCTAATCGACTCTGGGCTAACAAACGTCCGACTGTCATGGCAGCAGGCAAAGCTGGTGGCACTACGATTGTGATGAGATCCAAGGCTTCCAGGGTTATGTCTCTAGTAGGAACCCCTCGCATGGATTTGGTTACAATCGTGTAAATCACTCCAATACTGGCGATGCAGGCGAGCATCTCTACGAATTTGTAGGAGTCCTGTTCGAACTTGAAGTCCACTGGTGGTGGGTAGAGAATCGACCTCACCAATCCTCCTTTGCTAGTGTTGAATCCTGTCCTTATAACTACTGCTAGGACCTGTAAAGAGACTTCAAAGTTAGTAAACTGGCTTGGGATACCATCCCATCTTGTGATGAAGATTTCTAAATTACCTTTTCCGATCCGAAGTATCTAGTTTGGATGACCTTTGTGCCACAATAAAGTGTGTGTCTAGCGTGTTCTTTGGTATCGTACATGATATCGTTGGAGGAAGGAATCGGGGTTTTTGTGACAGGTACTGATTCTCCTGTGAGCATTGATTCATTCAGAATGCAATTTCCCGTCAGAAGAACCGCATCGCAGGGCATCAGACAACCATGACAGGGAATGACTAATATATCTCCAGGGACTATACGCTCTGCAGGTACTGTTGAAGTTTGACCTTGTGTTCGGTCACGCAGCACTGTGGCCACATCGGAAGACGCAACTGTAGTACATAAATTATGTTGATTCTGCAATATAAACACAATGATAATGAAAGCTGAATTTCAAGATTATATTTTTCAACTGATCTGATGACTAAGAAGCGCAAACTGATGAACCTTCACTCAATGTCAAAGGATTTTTTTTCCAAGCCAGATCAGTTGAGTAGTAACCTTCTGAGTTTAAGGTATACAAACACTTTCTCTTGCTGGAAATTAGACGTTAATTAACTTAGATAAGGTACAACAAGTTTGCGTTTCCAGGAATAATAACAAAAATTACGTGACAGATGCAACTTACTCGACGAGTTTGTAAAACAGCCATGCCAACCCCAAAACTCGACATGGTGAGGATGACTATCGCATAATAAACATAGTCATCCGCAATCCAAAGGCAAAAACTAAAAAGTTGGAAGACGTAGAAAGGGTTCAGAACTTCCAGACACAGCAAGGTCAAAATTCCTTTTACTGGGATAACTATCTCATTGTTACCATAAACACTGCGCCTGTGAAATGAATGATTAATTTATTTATTTGCACAACATTTCTTTTAACAATGAAAATTATAAGATACTTTTAGTATTATTGATATTTCCCAAACAAAGAAATACATTTTAAAATTATTTGCCTGATTTACATCAAACCAAAAAAACTTTTCGTACTCGTGACAAAATAATCTGTAGTATCTTTACCTCATGAATTGTTCAACTGAACTGAGTCCGGACATTTGGTGTAGAGTTGAAGTAAGTACACCACTGTCGAGGCCCCTGAGTTTAACAAATTCACATTTCTCAGTGTCCCAGACATAAATGACTTTCTTGCAGCTAAATGTGATGATTGATGGAACCACTAGAATAAAATATTAATTAATCAAATTCATGAAAATACTTAAAGTTAACATTATTTAAGTTTTAAAATTAAGAAGTAATAGTATTGTAAAAAACAAGGAAGGCAATTTTAAACATTTTCAATTCCTCATAATCTTCAAAGCAGAATACTTAATTTGAAAAAATGTATACTTAAAGGCGTCTATTTACAATTCTTTATAATATCAAATGTTTTTAAATTGAAATTGTCAAGTTTTGAAGATTCAATATTCAAGCTGTATTATTTATGACATTTCCAATAAGAACTGTAAACATTGTTGTAGTTTTAATTTCAAAAATAAATTTAAATTTAAACGTTTGCACTTTTTCCCATTCTAGAAAAAGTGAAATGTATTTCTGACCACATTCTTTAAGCTCAAATATTTATTGTTTCAAAAACATGCTTATGATCAGTAGAAAAGACTTGAAAAAATATTTCAAAACTGTAGCGTGAAACATTTTTTGATGATATTAACATAGTTATAAATAATGGAAATGGCTGGAATATGTCTAAAACTTGAACATTTACACCATTTCCCCTCGGTAACTATGTGTCTCAAATACGAAATCTCTTTTGCATGAACTGCCATCCAATAGGACTCTACTTTGTTCAAGTTTGAGCAATTGATTTTTCGGGTTGGGGTAGTTGAGATGTAATCAGGGTTTCTACCTGACGGATAATTTTAAATTCCCGGTTATTTCTCGGTTTTCTTCCTGTCAATTAAAAATTTTTCCGGGTCAATTTAAAAGAGTTCAAAAGATTTGAATGATTTTAAACGATTTTTAAAGACTTCAAGAGATGTCTAAAATTATAATTTAGAAGTTAAACAAGCATTTTTTCAAACTGCCTTCTTCTAAATCAGCATTACAATTATTTTGCAAAATTCCCGTTCCATGTCAAAAATTCTCTGTTCCAAGTCAAAAAATAAATCTTTAGAAAATTTTCCTGTTATGAAGTCTAAATTATAAATCTTTACAAAAATTATCTGTTCGAAAGTGAAAATTGTCATTTTCTTCAGTAATTCCTTGTCTCAAAGTCTAAATTATAATTCTTTACGCGAACTCCCTGTTCCAAGTCAGAATTATATTTATTTACATTTTCTATTATAATTCATAACTATAGTACTCTTTTTTTCTAAATTTTGGAAAAGTGAAGTTTCAAATTCTAGCAAATTTTTATTTACAAAATAAAGGATACTTGAATTCAAACAAATTCTGAATTAGTACAGGGATTGTTTTTATAAATTCCCTTTTTATAAATGAGAATTAAAATTATTTTCCAAAATTTTTTGTTCCATGTCAAAAATTATGTGTTCCTAGACAAAATCATAATTCTTTACGAAATTCTCTGTACCAACTCAGAATTATATTTTCAGTTCTAATCCAAAATTATAATTCTTTTAGAAAATTCCCTGTCCCAGAGTTAAAATTACAATTCTTTACGAAATTCCCTATTCCAAAGTCAAAATTTTAATTCTTTACGGGAACTCGCTGTTCCAATGGTCAAAATTATATTTCTCAACTGAAATTTCCTGTCCCAAGCTCGAAATTATAATTTTTCACAGAAATTCCCTACCCTAAATTCAAAATTATATTTCTTTACTGAAATTCCCTGTCCCAAACTCGAAATTATAATTTTTCACGGAAATTCTCTGCCCTAAATTCAAAATTATATTTCTTAACTGAAATTTTCTATCCCAAATTAAAGAATATAATTCTTTACTGAAATTCCCTGTCCCAAAGTAAAAATTATAGTTCTTCACGGAAATTCCCTGTCCTAAACTCAAAATTATATTTCTTTACTGAAATTCCATGTCGCAATTTAGAATTGTAATTATTTTCGAAAATCCCCCGTTCCAAGTCAGAACAACTGTAATTCTTTACGTGAATTTTTTAGATTTCATTTACTTATTCGCTGTCCCTACTCAAAATTATAAATCTTTTAGAAACGTCCCCGTCTTAAAGTCAAAATTATATTTCTTTACTGAAATCCCCTGTCCCAACTCAGAATTAGAGTAATGAAATATATGAAACCACTTATGATTTGCATATTAGTACATTCGAGCGAAAAATCTTGGTCACTGAATCAAATTTCCGGTCATTTCCCGGTGTTTTCACGGTCATTTCCCGATTTCCCAGTCAAGTAGACACTCTGTTAATGTCCCCGTAAAAATTAAATAATTTTACATTTAAAAATTGAGATTGAAAAGGCGCAATCAAATGAGAAATAAAAATTAAAGAATGTGAAAATTTTCAATGTCAAATCATCAAAATTTTTAAATTGAATTTATTCAAGATTGAATAGTTCTTAATTAAAATATTTATCAATGAGAGATTTAAGAATCAGAACAAATTGATTCTTTTAAGCCTGTAAACAAAGTTAATTCATCGTTACAGATTCGACATGTAACATCTAAGTATCAATAAAATTTTAGTGTATTATAGGTGTATAGGTGTATTATATATCATTATAGCCGATATATCCTTAAACAATTTCATGTGTCCAAACGAACATTGAATTTGAATAATTTTAAATTGAAACTTAAAAAATTTGTAATTTAGGTGGAGGGGGGCAATTATGTAACTTTTTCACTTTCATTTCCAGTTTTTCGAAATTCACGTTGGTTTTTCTTTAAATTATTGTTACAATTAAAATGTCAAAAAAAGACAACCGACGTGAATTTTGAAAAAGAGGAAGTGAAAGTTTAAGTGAAAAAGTTATATAATCGCCCCGCAGTTTAGAGTATCTAATACTGAAATAGTTTCAACTGTCATATGCCGCATATACAATTTCTAAGTTATATCCCGCAAAATTGAACAACTAAAAATATTTAATCGTTAGAAAGTACAAAAATTAATGTTTTACAATGAAACATCCATAAATTTTGAAATTATATTATTCAATAATTGAAAAGATCAAAGTTAAGTGATTTCCAATTCTAGCGTTCGAAACTGAATATTTTGTTGATCTTTCAAGTTCTCGTAATTTCGAATTATTTGGAATTAAACTTTAGAATCACGTGAACACGATTGAAAATATGGTATCTTCTTGGCTACAATTACTAA